>VURO01014333.1:0-11622 GCA_015108175.1 Pelvicachromis taeniatus | reverse complement strand
TGAAACCTTCAGCAGTAACAACAACAACAGCAAAAAGAATTATAAATTAAAAAAAAACAACCCTAACCTGTATCTGTGGATCAGGACTGATGGTTTTTATTGTAAAGTTTACTACAATTAACATTTTCTTTAAACTGAGGGCCTCAGTTTAATTTTTAATGTCTCAGTCTGAAACTTAAAGGATGTGTGTGCGTGTGTCTGTTTGTATAAATCCTTGTAGCTTTATTGTCTTTTAGGACAGACACACACTCACTGCATGTACATGTTACTTGACGTTCTGTGTATTGTAATGTAAAACCCAATATAAATATAACTGTAGTACTTTTCAAAAAGATGACCACAAATTTTCCTCTTTCATAACATCCATTATCTAAAATGCCATCATTTCTAATTTCTGAGTGTTTGACGTCAACCTTTTTTGGAACAGCCTTGCCTTAAAAGCACAGATGCAGGAGTACTGCTCTGCCTCTCAGAAACTCTGTGCTTTCAGCTGTACAGTCAGCCATTTTCTCTCAGACTAGAGGAGGCTACACTGCTTATGACAGGCTTTTATAGCCAATTTTACTTGGGGAAAAATAAGTCCCCCTCTTACATCTAGATATGGGAAAAAAGATACACGGAGATATGGAAAACAACCACAATGATGACACAACAGGAGGTTTTTATCATCCAATAATTCTTGTGCAGAAGCTCTCATGTGCCTGACTACCAAGCCACTGAATGTTTGCAGCAAAATGGCTGCCGAGCATTGGGTCTCAATAGAGGTCAGATAAAAAAGCAGGGACTCCAATTTTGTCTCTATGACATTAGAGTTTCTGCTCTTCTGGTATTTTTAATCTAATGATGTTTTTGGTGCTAACTCCGTTAGACCTAACCCATCTTTTATTAAGCCTCCTAACAAAATCCACAAAAAGTTTTTTGTGATATCATGTTGTTTATGATATATGGTTTGTATCGCATTTGATTTTGGCAACTTTTTGTTAACAACAGTGTTATTTTTAGATTAAAAAAAAACTATTTTTGTCCATAACATTTTGAAATTATAGAAAGTGTTTTACAGTTTTTCCTCTCAGAAACTCACACATCAAATATGATACAAATGGTATTATAGGGTTAATGACAGGTCGACATGTGATCAACATTCAGCGCTGACCAAATGTTTTACTACTGCATGTACATCACAGCTGCCACCTCTAAAAACAAAAAACAGGAGAAAGAGAGAGCAAAGAGCAGCTGCAGACCAAGGACGTTCATTTTTGTTCAATCTGAAATCATGTGATAGCGATAGATGGAAAGCTGAAGCAAGCATGCAACTCTTACAAATAGACAAATTGAATTGTATTAATTTATTTTCCTGAAAGTATTTGTTTAAGTACAAATTTTCTTTGTTCTCATTTTGTCATTACGACCGGTGAAACGAGCCTCTGTGTATCAGCGCTTCCTACTGTAAGCAGAACACACGTAAAGAAGCTACATTTTACTCCAGCTCCAGCTAAATATAATCACATTTCTTTTATTTTATGTATACATTTTATGTTAAACTACTGGAGGTAGTACATGTGACGATGGGTGCACTGTTTTAATTGTACTTTTTTGACTTTCCAAAAATGAAAGAGCGTCCTGAGTGTGTGATGAGTTCCCAAAAAGAGAAGAACACTGTTTAAAAGTTTGCTGAATGACTCAACGTTACCTGTAGATAAAAGCAAAGAAAACAATTTCCAAGTAAGCAAACAAAACCATCGAGACGTATTCAGGTACACAAGGGTCCATTAAAACTCTTTAGTTTACAAATTTAGCTCCAGCCTCTTGAAATGAAAATAACAGGACAAGCGAAGCAGCTGAAGAGTTCCCCACAATTACACTTTTCACATAAGTGAAAAAGACGTGGAAGTGAAGGAAAATTGGAGCTTCTGAGAACCGAATATTCTCTAAGATTCTTTGTATTCATTTGTATTGAATAAATTAACTGACTGAATTTCTTCTACGTTTTTATCTATATATTATCATATGTGAGATGAACCTTTAAGCAGCTTTGCTTTTGTAAGTTTGTTTCAACTATTGTTTTCTTCTTTACCTGCTTGCATCTTACTCTTTTAAAGTAAATGTTAAAAAGATGCTGAAAACAATCAACAGTAAACAAGCTGTAAGTCTGGACTGCTGGATTAAATGCAATACTGTTTAGTGCTGTGGAGAGACTAGTGTAGTGAACATGCTGGGAAAAGACAGTGGATTTCATCTGTTCATTTTCCACATTCCAATTTTGCCTAAATGTAATTATAATTGTTTTATTTATACATTTAGGTGTAAATTAGTCCATTTTTTTCAACAGTTTTTAAGTCAAGGAAACACAAACCCTGAACCCTCCCTGTTTATGCACTGTTTAGTATCACAACTAAGAGCGCATCTTTCTGAATCAGTTAAGTCAAGTACAGAGAGAGGGAGTATGACTGGAAGAATCTAAACAGGTTAGTCATAAATTAAACCTGCACATTAGTATCCTAAACCCATGTGGGAGGTTCTTGGGTGATCTGTAAGCTGATCCTATTTATTTTTCTAGAGCTATACTGTACTTGAATTTTCATGTCAGGGAGACAGTACAAAACATATACTTTTAAATAAATAACAAAAGTGATTATTATGATTAGGATTCAACTTTATTGTCATTACACATGTATGAATACTGGGTAACGACATACAGTAACCTGGGGTGGGGGGTTGTTGTTTGGGATGCTTAGCCAATGGAAGATTTTTCATCAAAACAGGAAAAAAGTGCATTTACACAAGAAAATAAATGAGCCAAAATAATGTATACACATCATCGTTTATACAGTGTTATTTTTTCTGTCTATCACTGATGCTACAACCAATAACTACCCTGAATGACTTCACAAAACTACAATCAATGATTCTAAAAAGAAAAGGTTTGGTTACACAGGACTTTTTCTCTCTCCTGACCAAGCTCAACATTTAATTAATTTAAGGAAATATAGAAGCTAAATGAGAAGTAGTGCTAATAACATCCAGAAGAAAGACAACATTTCGTGTGTGTGTGTGTGTGTGTGTGTGTGTCTGATATTCAGGTCAGACTGAGAAGATTCTTTTTAAGAATGTATTTTTTTTATATTTTACATTTTTTTGTACTCTTTTTTTTAAATACATTTATTGTGTAAGTATTTACAAATTCTCTTGTTCCTGTATCATCATTATATTGTGTAAATTAGACTTTGCGTGCAAGGAACTCAGTGTTTACACCTGTAAGCAGGTATACAGGTATAAAGTTTGGTTACTACACATTTGGTGACCCTAAAATGATTCTTTCTACTACTGAGCATATAAAAAGCCACATGAGTGGACTTTTAGTGCAAATGCACATCTGCTCTGTCCGGCGGAGAGAGCATAGTGGAGAGAACATGCTGAGGAAGACTGTGAAGTTGATCAATTCATTTTCTAAAATTTACCTCCAACTAAAGGCAATCATATTTGTTTCATTTTATCAATAAATTTTATGTTTTATTTTGGTTTTTGTCCTTCTGCAAATTAAAGAGTTGTGATGAGTGAACAAAATGAAGAAGTTTGTTTACAAGTTCACTGAATGTTACCTGTCAATTAAAGCACAGAAATCTTTTTCCAAGTAAGCACACAAAACCACTCAGAAGTCTCTAAGCACACAAGACTCCATTAAAACTCTTGAAATGAAAATACCAGAAAAAGCGGAGCAGATGAACATAAATGTACTTTCCACAAAAGTGACAAAGCTATAGAAGTGCAGGAAAGCTGCCGTTTCTAAGACCAGAATTATTTCTAAGATTATTTGTACTCAACTGTATGCATCTGTAATCGTTTATTTAAAAAAAAAAAGAAAAAAGCATTGTCCAGCATATAGATTTTTTTGCTTATTCTCGTCTCTTGTCTTATTTTGATCTGCGACATGAACTTTTTATTAGAATCTTAAAATGTTTTTAGGCTTTGCAAGTATAACTTTGTTACACTGTTTGTTAATTGTCTGCTTGCATCTTAATCCTGTCCAAGCTACAAATTGAAAGTGTAATGCTAAATTTCTAACACACGCCATAAACAATATATCAGCTAGTGTGGACTGTTGGATTAGGTGCAGCACTGTTGTGTATTATGAAAAAACCAGAGTGAAATGACTAAAATTAAAACCAACTCAAAGAAATTATATGTTTTATTAATAGATTTTTTTTTATCTTAAACTAGAGGAAATAGTAAACCACAAAGAGGTTTGCAGTATTTTAAACCCACCATTTTGACTTTTTTATCACACTTTGCACAGTTTAACACAATATGAACCCATCTGTAAAAGCAAGGGAAATATGTGCCCACAACAACACATAAGCATCCACAAGTAGCTCCCTCTTAAAAGAGCAATAAGAAAAACAAAGAAAAAACAGGCAGCTCTAGATCAGAGGCATCCCCACATGGTGTGTGGACACAGTTTAAGATTGTATAGGCTTGTTATAGAGAGAAAGAAAAAGGTTATTTAGTTTTGTCTGAGTCATCTCGGGCTGAGAGAAGATCATCTGTATATTTACAGAATCATTTCTGCATTTTCTTGCATAGTGTAGAAGTACGTGCAGTTCTTTTTATGTTCTCGGCTCGTTACTACGATCTGTGAGCTGAACTTTTGTCAGAATCTGTAAAGATTTTAATGCTTCTGTTTTGCAAGTTTGATGACACTGTTGATTTCTTCTTTGCTTGTTTTGCACCTTACACCCATCCAAGAAGCAAATTACAAATCTATGTTAAATTGCTAATGCAGACCATCAACAGTATAATAGGCATGGGAGCACACTGTGGAAGATACAATAGGTTTGATCCATTAATTTTCTCACAACTTAAACTAAATAAAATTATACTGATTTTATTTGTGCATTTTAGCTAAAATGAGTAAAAGGAGTAAATGATGAGCCTAAAGATTAAATTCCTTGCACTTTTTCCTGAAATAAGACTTTAAATCTTCCTGATATTGTCCAACTCACATCCTAATTGCAAATTAAAACAGCATAATAAGAATACTGTACATGTTTGGACAAGTCAAGTCCCACTGCTCTTACTATGATCCTCACATATTAGAAAGATCAGATAAGTTCATAAGAGTTTGTTTTTTTAAAAAATATGTTTTAATTTATATTACTTCTACTATTATTTCCTATGTTGACTTACTGCTTGTTTGCTTTAGGCTTAGTGTTACCCGAACACAAATAAATGTCTATTAATGAGTTAATGGTAACATTCAAAAAAGCTTGGTGTAAAATGTGATAATATCTTTGTATTTCCTTCTCTTTCAGCTGTAATCAATGTGTGTATACGTGGCTTTCAGAAGAAATACAACATGCAGGAATCAGTTTCACTTTCCCCTATCTTTTCTTGTTTTACTGTCTACTGCTGATTTCGAACTGATAATCCTTGTTGACCTCTGTGGTTATAAAAAAAATGTTTCAAAAGTGACAGCATAAACTTCAAAAAGCATGCTGTTTCAGAGCAAAAAAATAATCATTCCTGTAAAAACTCTGGTCTTTAAGTGGCATATCTGTGAAATGTACGCAGAAAGCTGGAGTTTTCAAACATGGCTGCACATATAATTTGCTGCAATAGGTAATCGAGTTTGTCTCCTGTTGACCACTTTTCTGTCTACCTTTTAGATGCATGCAGTAATTGAATAATACAATTTTCCCCTCTCTGGTTAAGTGTAAATTCAGGCAGAACTTTCATGAACTGTCAAAGCATTTACTCTGTTTCTGTGTTAGTTTGAACACATCGTCTTTTACAGAAACACTTATCGTACTTCTCTAAATCTCGCGTGTGTGTGTGTGTGTGTGTGTGTGTGTGTGTGTGTGTGTGTGTGTGTGTGTGTGTGTGTGTGTGTGTGTGTGTGTGTGTGTGTGTGTGTCCAAGGCACTGAGGATATGGAACATAGAGGAAGAAACAGAGAGATTTCATCTCCTCTCAGCCTGTATACATATCGAGAATGTAGGTCAGGCAGCCCCAGTCGCTCTCAGAGGCTGTGTGTGTGTGTGTGTGTGTGTGGTGTGTGTGTGCGCACATACACATCACATGAATAAAGCATGTGTCTCTGTTGTAATGTGTGCTTATATGTGTGTGTGTTTCTGTGTGACTGGTGTGATTTCTTTGCGTGTGATGTGTGTAGTTTGTGTCACAGCCCATTTCCCATACTGCAGTGTACATCACCATACAATAGGGTATCATTACAGTGAGTGAGAGAGTGTGTGTGTGTGTGTGTGTGTGTGTGTGTGTGTGTGTGTGTGTGTGTGTGTGTGTGTGTGTGTGTGTATGCACACGCGTGTTACCTGTGCCGTGTCCGCAGGCAGCTCCAGTTTCTTCCTGGCACATCGCCTCGCCGGCCTCTCTGCTCCTGCAGCGGATGCCGGTGCTCCGACATCCGCCTGCCGGCTCTTCTTGGCGGTGCTGTGCTCGACGGCTGCGGCTGACACGGTCGCTCCGAGGTCCTCCGAGCCCCGCTTGGGTGTGCGGGGGCTGGAGGGGGAGGGGGGCTGCTCCGCGCCACGGTTCAGCCCCGCGGCCTCGTCGATTACGCGGACAAACTCTTCGTGAACTGTCGACGAGAACGCGCCGCTTGGCTCTGCCGGCTTCGTGGGGCCGCCGGTGGCTTTCTTCTTCCGGGAGTAGAAGTCGGTAACCCGAGCCTGAGACATGCCGCTGACCTCACAACTGAACACGGACACAAAGCGACAATGAGCAGACCCCTGCACACAGATGCCAGCCACAAAGGCTCTCCGGAAGTGCGCACACTGTACAGGAAGAAGAAACGAATTTTCGCGCGAAATGAACAAAGCCACGCCTCCTCCGGTCCACTTGGTCGGATGGTAAACCAGGACTGGACCGGGCCGTGGGCGGGCGCGTTCTTCTTCTGTATTAAAGTTTTCCCCACGCTAAACACGAGCTTTGATTTATGCTGTGGATCAACATGTGCGGAGAGTTCGTGTTTGTGAAAGAGGCTCTTTCACTTTACGTGGCTAATCACCATGGTTACAGCAGGTGACCACTTTCAAATCACGATGGTTTCCTGCGTGTTTCAGTGACAGACAGTGCGTGTTTTCTGTGAGGACACACAACAACAATGCCAGTTCAATCAATCACACCCACGCCACTGTGCGGCAGTGAGCTTCGTGTTTGAATGGTCCCACAGCAGCCACTCAGCCACTGAGTGAAGAAGTCAGTCTGAGTGGAGTGGATCTGCAGCAGGAAGCTGAGCTCAGTGGTACCTCTGTGGCTCGGTGTCCGCAAACAGCCACAAATCAAAGCCAAACTTCTGTTGACTTCGTAACTGTGACAAAATCAGCTGATATCAGCAGTTTAACGTGGAAACATCAGGAGAGATAATTCCACTGCTTTGCAGTCACACGTGACTTTATTTCAATTAATTCCAGTTACATTTTTCTCAATCATCACATCATGATCAACGGGGCTCGTCGTTAACGGGGCTCGTCGTTAACGTATTCACGGTGACATCTCCACGCTGGTGCTGTGTCACTCTGTGTACGCAGAGGGGCGCTACTTGACCACATGATTATACGAAATGTGCCTAACTTGACGTGAGGAGCGGCCTCAGGTACCTCCAAGTACATATTGACGTGGATCTGACACGGGGGGGTGTGAACGGGTCAGTAGAAGTGGGGCAGAGTGCTGTGAGCGCCCCGCACGAACTTTAGCGCGCAGTCAGCCTGTGAGAGAGGGAGGTGACTGTGAGCGACTGCGGTATGAACGCCCCTCTCACGGACCGCCCGTGAATCACTTTTTCCATGTGCCGCGGAGCCGCCTCAGCCCGGCCTCCAGCTTTCCCTACAGAAGACCCCCCTCCCTCGGCTCAGCGCGAAGTGGAGCTTCAGTGTGGGTGTTCACGTTAAGGAGTAACGGCCCGGACAGCGATCCGCCACCTTTGAGCAAATGGAGCGCGTCTGACAGCGAGACAGCCTTCGTGCCGTGTGCGCGGCGTTGAGGTGCTCTGCCATGGATCTTCAGGTGGTTGTCTGGCTGTTCTACTGCTTCCTGCTGCCCTCCGGCCTCTTAACAGGTAAGCTGAAAGTGGAGCAGCTGCACTGACGCCAACACCGCGGCTCTAAGCGTGCCCGGGCTCGGCGCCGTGACGCACTGGGAGCTCGGCAGGGAGACACAACTCCGCACAAGTTTGACAGAAGTCGTCCAGGCCGACACATTCCCACACTTCGTTCGTATTTCAGAGTCGCTCACAGAAACCCACAGCCCTGCGTGTCACGCAGCGGCAGAGCTCTCTGCTCCGGAGTTTGGCTCAAAAGTTTGTCTCACTGCTGCGCGTTCACGAGCACGAGCTTGTCTCCAAGGCGCTGATGTGGAAAACACCAGTTCACGTTAGGTAACCGGACTGCTGCATGTCAGCTCTGCGTGTACTGCAGGCTTTCCTCCGCGTGAACGGAAAGTAATTGTGTCTGTTGCGCGTGTTAAAGCTGCCATCCTGTCTGGGCTGTGGGAAGGCTTTTTTTTTTTTTTGCGCCCCTGTTGCTCAGTCAGGCGTCAGTTTCACAGTGGGCATGATGAAATGCCTTTCAGTGGGGCCTGTAGGAGAGAAGACGACCCTCCGTGTGTGGGACAGACAGGAATCCAGTGGCTTGTTGGCTGATGGGTCCTTGCTAAAAGCAGAGTGTGGCTGTGGTCTCCAGCAGCCCGCGGACACACCCTGCAGCGACTCGGCTGCACTGGTAGAGACTGTGTACTTTTCTTTACAGTTGCGTAAATATGACATGTCGGTGACGCTCATTCGTAGCATTGATGGCAGCAGTGCCATTACTCGGACGCTGTTTGAATAAGAAGGGTGTCGCTGCCCCGACGCGTTTGGAAGAACGGTTTCCTGAACACATCACCAAACGGCTCGTGTTGTCCTTCTTGTCCCGAACCACCCGGGACTGTGGTCCTGGTACTATGTCATAAAGACCTGTAAGAGGCTGGCTTCTGACACGTGTTTGTCTTCCTGCTCACATGTTCACCACAAACTTCTCTCTGTTGTGGTTTGAGTCGATGCTGCAGTTCTGCCACGCACAGGTTCCTGCACGCAATACACTGCGCTTCTCTGAACTCTGAGAACAATCACGACACAGTTCCTTTGTCGTGATTTGGAGCCTATAGTGAAAGTCAGAACTGTCGTCGGTTTGATCAGGTTACTAGTCTGAAGCTGTACTAAGATCATGGAAAACCGCTGACTCTGTGATGTTGATTCCTGACCAGAGCCCTCTGCATGCCATGCACCTATTCAGTTAAAATAACTACTGCTGCTGAGGTTATGAATCATTTACACGATCTGTTCTTTTGTAGTGGGCCTACAAAAATAACGACTATTTTCTAGTCATTTAGTGATTTTCCAAATCTAAAGCCATCCTTTTATGTGAGGCGTGTCGGGGGTGAGTAAAATTCATATCCCGCCCAGATAAAACGGGAAGCTTATGTCCAGCTTACATCCAGCGGGCGAACAAATGTCATAAGCTGAAATCTTACTGTGTGGGGAATATGAATGTTGGGAGACTGAGAGAACCAGAAACAGCCTCCTGACAGGATGTAACTTGTTACAACTTGTAACATTGTGTCTTTAAACAGTTGGCATTGTGATACAAAGGAAGTGAAACCTGACGATCTAATCCGGCTATTACAGTGCATTCATTTCCTGGAGAATTGCCCTCATCCAAACAAACACTCTGTGATCCTGACCATGTGTCACTCTTCACACTCCAGTTTAAAATATCAGCGGTGCTTGTGGCTCTGGACGTAGAGCAGCTCAGGTTGGTAGTTTGACCCCAGTCTGCATGCCAAAGGGTCCTTGGGTAAGACACTGGACCTTGTGTTGCTCACTGATGTGTTCATCAGTGTGAATGTTTGATAGAAAGCACTTTTATCAATTATTGTTTGTAATCAATTGTTTCGAAAATCGTGGTACGTTGACTCTTTGGTAAATAGTCACAGTGATTTATTAAAACGTGCAAACATACACGGAAGCTCGACAGCAAATATTTGTTGTGAGCGCCTTTATTTTGGATTGATAGGCGGCGGATCAAAGGAGAAATGAGACGGGAGCCATGCTCACATTTAATGGTGCAGCACCGAACGCATCCAGGCGTCTGTTGGATGTCACCAAAGTGATTTTCCGTACAGATTCCTTCACTAGAAAGTCCGTTTCTTACATATAATGATGGATCAAGTATCAGCATCACAGTCTGACGCTCAGTCAGTGTGTTTTTGAAGCAACTTTATAAGGCCTGTAGAGTAATGTAGTTAACGTTTACACAAGTAAAGTTCACTCGAGCCTGTTGAACATAAGTGGCGAGGTGTTGTTTCAGCTTTCCGTGAAGGATCTGAATTAAAAGGAGCAGCACCGCTGGCTTGTTGTCGGACACAGACCTGATCTGTGTGACAAAAGTGAGCCTGTTTACAAGAGAACTGTGTGATGTAGGCTAGTGAGTCAGAGTCACTCCACACTAACATGACTTCACGGCTCAGTGACAAAGACTCGGTGTGTGAGAGGTGTGTAGGAGTGAGTCAGGCAGAAGGATTTACTTCGACACCATCAGCAGACGGAGCTGCAGCTCATCTCACTCTCATTTCTGATAAAAGGAAACTGGACAACCTGCTCTTGACTTGGAGTCCGATTCTCCTACGTGCTTCGTTTTAATGGTAAAGGTATACTGTTACATGTTGATGTTGATGCCAAGAGGCAGCGAGCATAGCGGCGTTTGGAGAGTTCAGAGCTGGGACAGCCTCCGCTTCAGTGCAGTGACTGGCCTGTTTGGAGCCGAGCCTTAACTCATGGAATATCTGACTACAGAAGTGATTTTTCTTCTAATGCACAACTCATTTAAACACACACAGACCAGGACAGAAGCAGCGCTTTCCTGCTCTCACAGACCTTTAACATGTTGCACACTACAGTCACGTTTACGCTATCCCACAGACTGATTTAGTGCATTCACTGTTTGCACTTGAAGCACTTTGTCTCTCTAACTGCTTGAAATACTCACAGGTTTTTGTGCTATTTCTCTGGAACATAAGCGATGATGCGTGTGGTGCGTCAGGCTGCTCCTCTGGTAGATAGACTATACAGAATAACACTGCTCTGTTATCTGTTGGTTTTGATCAGCTGGTATTCTTGATGTGGCTTCTGATGTTAGGTCAGTCAGTTCAACATTTTGGCAGATTTTTGAGGGATTTCATGTTTCTGAAGTGTTTGCTTCAAATCCAGACTTTCACCTTCAACTTCTCCGATTCCTTCGGCTGATATGTCATCACAGAATTCAATTCAATTCAATTTTATTTATATAGCGCCAAATCACAACATCAGTCGCCTCAAGGCGCTTTACATTGTAAGGTAGACCCTACAATAATACATACAGTGAAAAACCCAACAATCATATGACCCCCTATGAGCAAGCACTTTGGCGACAGTGGGAAGGAAAAACTCCCTTTTAACAGGAAGAAACCTCCGGCAGAACCAGGCTCAGGGAGGGGCGGGGCCATCTGCTGCCACCGGTTGGGGTGAAAGAAGGAAGACAGGATAGAGACATGCTGTGGAAGAGAGCCAGAGATTAATAACAAGTATGGTTG
>VURO01014329.1:16891-36335 GCA_015108175.1 Pelvicachromis taeniatus | reverse complement strand
AAGCGCACTTGTGCAGCTCTACACAGTGCAAAGTGTATTCTTCAGTGTTATTTTCTGTCACCTTACCTGGCTGCTGAATAAGGCCGGGGTTGCAGTTTTGGCAAATGCTCTGAAAGGCAAGCACAAATGTCAATCACCACGCTGTCTTGCTAAGATTTGGTTACACAGTCAATCACGACAGAGAGGAGACGAATTATGTGAAAGTCATTTCGGTCCATTGAAACGTCCTACCTACCAATCTATCCTCGGTAACCCCCACCCAGGTTACAGTCTTGTTTCTAGGACACACTTCTATATTTATGAAATTACAAACTCAGGGTTATAGAATCCCAAGTGTCCAGATGTGGAGCCAGTAGGAAACAGATTGCTTATGCAGACCTTATTTCAATGCCAGCCATGAAGGTGCCCTCTTTTGGGTAATACGTCGCAAACATTGTATATGTGAGGAGGTGTCAGTTACATCGGGAAAACTTTAAGAGTTTGAGCTAACTTTTTACCTGACAACAACAAGATATGCCATTCTCTATCCGGTGCCCAGCACCACTGATTAGACACTTGGAAAGAGAGAGATTGAGAGTTGTGCGACGTGCTTGCTGTGCGACGTGCTTGCTGTGCGACGTGCTTGCTGTGCACTCGCTTACATTTTATTTGTATCTCGGTGATAGATGAAGCTGGACAAGTAAAGCACCACCATATGTACCAGCTGAGGCTGTACAATAACACATTTTTCTGCTAAATTGCCAGAAAGACAAACAGCTGGTCGAAATCTGCTCTCTCCGTTCTTTCTGGATTTCTCTGACATCTAAACAGCTCAGAGGTTTCAGAGAGACGGCTCCGCACTTTGACGTCCATTTCATCTCTTTGCGCTGATATTTTTAAACAAACGAAAAGGCTTTGCTGAAACAGCAGCTAGCTGCTAATAATTTATCCGCATACCCTCAGATACTGAAAAGACCAACAAAACTGACAAATAAAAACAGGGGCAAACATCAGTTTTAGACAGTAAAGAACAGTAGGCTAATAAAATAGATTAAATAAAAGCAACGCAATTTTTAAAAAAAGTAAATTTCCTAAGAAGTAAAGGTGTTTAATACTTGGTTGCGATTGGGTTTTTAACCACTTTTACAGTGACTACAGTGAAGTCATCGTCGTGTTTGAGAACCCAGTTTGTGAGTTTTGTGACATTGTGTCATCCTGCTGGAGCAACAATCAGAAGATGGGTACACCCTGTTCATAAAGGGACAGACATGTTCAGCAATAATACTCTGGTAGGCTGTGCTGTTTAAACAATGCTCAGCTGGTGTTTAGGAGTCCAAAGTGTGCCAAGAAAATATCCCCCACACCATTACAGCATCACCACCAACCCAAAGGCAAGCTAGATCCATACTTTCATGTTGTTTACACTAAATTCTGACCCTACAATGACCGAATGCTGCAGCAGAAATTAAAATTCATCAGACCAGGCAACGTTTTTTTTTTTTATTTTCTGTTGCCTAATTTTGGTGAGACTGTAAAAACTGTATCCTCAGTTTCCTGTTCTTAGCTCCCAGAAGTGGTCTTCTGCCACTGTAACCCATCTGCCTCAAGGTTCAACGTGCATTCAGAGATGTTCCTCTGCATACCTTGGTTGCAATGAATGGTCTTTTGAGTTACTGTTGCCTTCCTATCAGCTCGAAGCAGTCTGGCTATTCTCCTCTGACTTCTAGCATCAACAAGGCATTTTCACCCAGAGCGCTGACGCTCACTGGATAAATTCTCATATTTGGACCAAACTCTGTAAACCCAAGAGATGGCTGTGTGGGAAAATTCCAGTAAATCAGCAGTTTCTGAAATACTCAGAGCAGCCAGTCTAGCACCAACAACCGTGTCGCGTTCAAAGTCACTTAAATCACTTTTCTTCCCCATTCTAGTGCCCGGGTTGAACGTTAGCAGGTTGTCTTGACCATGTCTAAATGTCCGAATGCAGCGAGCTGCTGCCACGTGATTGGCTTATTAGATATATCCATGAGCGAGCAGTTTGAAAGATGTACCAGTGAATGTGTATGTATGTCTGTGGCTGAAGAAATGTAATTGTTTTATGACCTGCTGTTTTAGTGAAGCATTAAATTATTTCCACTACCACAGAAAATCAGGTGTGTAAATAAACCTGCAAGATTAGGTTTAAAAAAAAAAAAAGAGAGAGAGAATTTTATTGGGAAAACATATTCTCTTCTTTGATGTAAACTTAACTTAACTGAAGGGGCAGTTTTGCATGTCAGTATTTGAAAGGCTGTATAAATATACTCAATGAATATCCCTTGTTACATATTTGAAGAAGTGTCTTGTATTTCTCTATGAGATGGCTCCAATATCCAGCATGACTCATAATATTAAAACTAGCTGGGAAAAAAAAGAGGACTTATGTTCTGAAAAAAGTCCAAATGTTTCAGACTTGGAGGCTTAAAATGTATTAATGTATCACAAGGTGAGCCAAGATTACAGGATGGCCTTGTTTTGTTGTAATCAATATGCATGTACTGGAGATACAACCCACAGTGAATCATCTGTAAATAAATCTTTAGAGATAATTAGAGCTAAGCTGCACCAGAATGGATAAATAAATCTTTCCTGTTTTTAAAGTTTCTCAAAAACCAACAGTGAGTTGCTGCTTAATGGGACAAATCCTCACATACAAAATATCCGAGGGTCCTTTCAGTCGGTGCAAGTGTACACCACTCCATCAGAGGGTGTATCGTGTATGTTAGCGCTATCCTCCACAGCTGTGCAGAGCTTGAGTTGCTGCCTTTCTATCACAGAGTGACAGCACATGTCTGAATCAGAGGACAATCAATCCATCATCTCGCATCACTGCGCTGCAATGATACTGGTGCTAGATACAGAGGATGAATCACTTTTAAAAACCCTTTGAATGCAAAGCTTTTTTGTTGCAGTCAGTGGCTCGAAGATACATTTTTAAATATGTAATCCAAAAAGGGCTTAAGAAAGAAAAAAAAAAAAAGAAAGCACAGTCCCAATATCCCCACTATGTTTTCAGGGGTATCATCGATCATAGTGCACAACAATATAATCTATTTCATCTCAAAAGTCTCTGTGCTGCAATTTATATGCAGAGGTACCATTTTAGTAGAATAAATGAGATAGAAATGTGGTTGCACATAAAAGTATATACTTCTCGAGATTTATGGAGAGTTTCTTTGGCTGTGCATGGAATTAGAGAAGTTGTTAGCATTAAGGCGTTAAGTGGAATTCTCCTCGGGAAGGTTTTTGCAGTTTTTAATAGCCTGCAAATGCTAATTTCAAGTTATTTCTGAACGAAGGACCTGCTAGCTCATGGTTTTCCGAAACCATTTAAACATTTTCCATGGCATTTTTATTGCGACTTAAATGAATAAAGTGGGAATAGAAGTGATATGCAGTCCGTTCTCTGTGACCAGGAAATTTCATTTGAAATTTAATGCTTTTCCTCCAAACAGAAGGGCCTCTAACCTCTTGGGATACAGACATATTCCCTTTAATTTACTTTAGTGGGGATTATTTTGTTCTGCAAGTTAACGTCCAGCAAAAAGAAAAAAGGAAAAGTAAACTGCACCTTGGTACGATTTCATTTGAGGCCTGCTGTAAAGTAATTGAAAACGATGCTCGCGGACAGCATTCAGTTCCCAGGGGCTTTGACCCCAAAAGTTTGTATCAAACACTCTGAATGAATCAATGAACTATCAACACGACAGCTGGCTCTGAAAAGTGGGCATCTTTCTCAATTTACACCCAGCATCTACTTTTGTAACCAGCCTGCACTTGGCCAAAGGCACGTGGGTCCAGAGACATCTCTCCTCATTATTTACCGTTAGTGTAAAACAGCCTAAACCCTAATCAGCAAATCCTCCCCTTCGGTTGAGGTAATGAACCAAAAACAGTGCAAAAAATGCAGCAGTGTACTTTAACAGCGACACCCTGAGTCAGAGTTTACCATTAACCTATGATCCAAACTGACCCTGCGCATTCACGTCCTTGCAAAGCTCAGTGGTTTACCAGTATACAAAATAACAGCTGCTGCCCTGAGGGGTCTGCAACGCCGCATTCTTCACGAGGGCACGGTTGTCCCCATTGCCAATTTCTGCATCAGTTCACCACAGTAAAAGGTGCTGTGGTTGGCAAGTAGGCCTAAAATAGCTGACATTGGGGTAGGCCAGGAGCTGTGACACAGCTGTTTTAGAGGACAGCTCAACTTGTATATGAAGCCGTAGCCAACTAATTTCACTGTCTGCTAAGTTTCAGTCAAAGCTTATTAGATCTACACTGAATGAATGACCAGCCAACTATCTTAATGAGCTGAGAGGAAAACGTTAAGTTTCTTACCAACAGTTCACTCCAAGGGTCAAAGAAAACAGATCATAGGTGGCAGACAGCAGGAAAAAAAAACATCAATATGATTAGCAGAGTGCGAGATAATAGATAAACTTCAAAAATATATATCTTGACTTATAAGGCCAAACTTGATGCTCTGTTTACAGAAACTGGAAAGAAAACAAAACTGGAGCGGCAGATATAAAATGAGACGAGGAAATGAGTGTTGATCCTTTGGGGAGCCTTTTGATGCCCTCTCTCTGACTATTAGGTATAATTAAATGCTCTGACCAAATCAACCATGAGCCTGTCCTCACAGAACAGGGCTTTACTGAGACTACAGTGACCCCTACTGGAGGAAAATATTCCCGACAGACAAAGTGAATCACAACAGACAGAAGGCAGGTGTGACAATAACCCGAGGTCTTATTAAAAGTGAAGTAAACAGTTCTCAAACAAATAATTCCACTGACACTTAGTGCGGGTGCAGTCGAAATCCCACTCTCACGTCAATCATTGCAATTCTCCATTTCCTTGAAGCAAATTGAAAACCTGTTTTTAATTAAACATGCATCTATTATAATGTTGACCAGGGGTCTCCAACTCCAGGCCTCGAGGGCCGGCGTCCTGCAGGTTTTAGATAACACCCTGGGTCAGCACACCTGAATTGAAGGATTAGTTCGTTAGCAGGCCTCTGGAGAACTTCACGACATGTTGAGGAGGTCGTTTAACCATTTAAACCAGCTGTGGTGGATCAAGGACACATCTAAAACCTGCGGGACACCGGCCCTCGAGGCCTGGAGTTGGAGACCCCTGATCTTGACGTTTTCAATAAATAAAAAGTAACAAATATTTTTGAAGCCACTGTAACAATCCTAAGCATAAAATGCACTTATGATAAGTGAGCAAAATTATGACTAAAATTGTCATTTTTTTAATCACACTGTGTATTTTAGAGAAGCTTTCAGATTCCCTATTAAAACCTAGATTACTTTATCTATGATGATTATACACTCAGTTAGTCAGTAGAAAAAAAACGGAAATTTTCTGTGTGAGTGAGCTAACAGCAGGGAGTCTGACCTATGAGGACGCTGAGAGGAGGTGAGCAGGATGGGAAGGCTGTAAGAATCTCCAAAACACTGAGGCTCGGGTCTCTCACATACAGGTTGTAGTCTGCAGCACCTTGTTTACTGCAGAGCTCCTGCAGCCTCCTCCTCTGCACGCTGTCCCCTGTGTGCTCCACCAGAGCTCGCAGAAATGCCTGACAGAGACACAGAAATCAGATGTGCTGTCACCCGAAGCTGTTCTGCACCTCCGTCAGCCACAATGGTCATGACCTATACAAACAACTGAAGTTTCAAGAAAGGAGTGCCAGCCACACTGTACACAGTTCATAGAAAAGTCTTTATAAGGCTGAAATCTGTACAGGTAGACCCTGACTTCACTCCTGTTATGCAATACAGCCATTTTAATATGCACAAAGCCATTCCTTCCACTATAAAATTATAATTTTCTTTAAAGAGAGAGAAAAAAAAAAGGCCTTTAAGACTACTGAGAAATTAGCAGAGGCGAAGAGGCAATCTTTTAATTCTCAAAGTCCTAAAAATCGATTAATGCAATCAATTACCCAGTTACATTTGCAGAGGACACGCTGCGGCTTAATCTGCATTTTATTAGTAACTGCTTGTTAATTTTATTGTAGGCACCAATTAAAATGAAAAGATTAAAGGGATCACAAAGAAACATTAAAACGCTTCTGCTTAAAATGTAGTCTGCAACCATTAATCAATCAGATGCTATGATCTGAACTTCGAAGTATTTGTCAAGCCTCAGTGCTCCGTATAATCTCAGTGATTCGTTGCAGCTTTGACTGCATGTATGCAGAGATTTGTGGCATGTTCTTCACTGCACTGGATCAAGTGCAACATTTTTCTCAGCAGAATTGGAGAATCAGGACGTACAGCTAGATCTGTCTGTTTGATGCTGCTTCACATAAGACTGGGAAGTCTTATAGCCAAAGAACCAGAGGTTATTATCTTTCCCAATCCTAGAGAAAACGTGGAGCTTAAAAATTGCAGGCTTTAGTGAAACAGCCGAAGTGCCTGCATTACACAGGCAGGTGTTGTAAAATAAAACTTTCATTGTCTTGTAAGTCTTCTGACAACACAGTGGCAGGGGGAGAAAAAAAAAATCTATTTCTGTGCAGGAATTTAATAGAGAAAGCTGTGAACAAAACATCTATAAAGACTTCTGAGGAAACTGAACTGAGTGAAGCTGTTAACATTTAGATGTTCTACATCTTTCTGGCACATTATCAATTTTTTGGCTGCAGTGCAAAAGGAGTTCTTAAATAAAATCCAAGCCGAATTAAATACATAATGGCTGGCTAACTCAATTCATGACTATGACAAAGCAACTTTTTATTGCACAGGGTTTTATAAGAGTGTCAGACATTTTTAAATGCTCGACGAGAAAATGTAACCCATCCGTCTATTTTCTTCCGTTTATCCTATTCTGGGTTGCAGGGTGGAGGAGTGGAGCCTATGCGAGAAATCAAAAGGAAAGAGGCAGGGCTGCTAAGTTGCCAGTCTGTTGAAGCTAACACATAACACCTACAGTCAATTTAGAATCACCAGATAACCTAAAATCTCTTTAGATGTCTTCAGACTGTGGGAGGAAGCAAACTCAGACCCAGGACCTTCTTGCTGTGAGGTGACAATGCCAACCAACACTCCACCCAGAAAATGTAACCTTTCTAAATAAATACAAACCTGTAGTGTGTGCTTATCATTAAATATAAATTGTGTTTTAAATGTCATGCGATTCAAGGGTTTCAAAAGGAATCAAGCACTGGATTCAGACCAGTATTTACAATGACGTGCTTATCAGAGCTGTTGGGTTATTACCATATACTGTCATGCTTTCTGCAAATGTGTAGTGAAGAGTAAATAACTGATACAGCTCATGCCAGATGGAATTTTTTTTACACTTTTTTCCCTTGTTTTTCATTAAATAATCACTTAAGCTCTCTAATTAAAAAAAAACAATCCAAAAAACAAGATGATGTGAAAATAATAACTTCACCATTAACAGTTTTTGATGACTCAAATTTAAGCAATCAGAGGAAATGAAACTACTGCAGGCCATATGCCCAGTCAAAGCTCAACACAATTTGACATTTTCACACACCAAATGTGACTTTAAATTTAACATTTCAGCAGAGAGATCAGGGAGGTTAAATGGTTATTTCAGCTTTGGACCAGGACTTGGTAAATCCAGCCTTACCTAAGCGTATTAAACCAAACTGTACCAAACCCCTGCAAATCGTCTGGGTCCAGACCCACTGCTGACTCACACTACAGAGCACATTTTTCTCCCGGCTTTGACACAACAAATAAAAACAACGTGCCGGTAGCAGCGGGGGGGACAAAAAAAATGACACATTCCTTTTATTATGCAAAGACAGTAAAATAACAAGTAGATTGTCACATGAAAAAGTGACTTTGCTTACGCAGTTTGCAAAGCAAGTAGCTGCAAAGGAATATACGGAAAGACGGTACCTTCTTGGGAACACTTCTGATCTCCAGACACCATGTGAGCAAAAACAGCAGAGAAACATTCTGCGGGATGTAGGGTGGCACGTGGGCACCTTTAAGAGGGGAAGAAGGAAAAATTAAAAGAATGGGCTTAATGGGGCAGCTTCACAATCATGGCGATCGCTGCAATGAGACATTCTGTTGTCCGTATTGTGAGTTAACAAGTGTAACAAGCTGTAGCATTACCTTTCTTCTTAGTGTCTTTTTGCAGAGAAATACTGACACGATGGTTTCTTTGGTTGTGAAGGCCCAGTCTGTGGAGAATGTGCTCCACCTCTGTGTCTCTGTTTGGGCAGAACACATCAAAGGAATCTCCTGGTTGATAAGCCAACACTGGGTGAGCCTGAGAATGGGAAAAAAAAGAAACTTACAACACTGAACTTGCAATCTAAACCTATGCTGGGGGTTAACTCAAGCTTCATTTAAATGAGCATTGTTTGTTATGCTTACAGAGATCTCCAGTTCCAGGAGAAGTGCTGTCTTGACTGCATCTGCTCTGCTCAGTTGAACTGCCTTAGATATAGGCACCTGATGAAGAGCCTCTTTGTTTAATGGCCCAACAATCTAAAAATATAAAAATTAGTGGCAGTGAGGAAGGAAACATGGGCTAAATCCAGGTTCTAGCAACAAGAACATTCATCACCTCTTCCACAGTGTCCACCTCCTGAAGAGAAACATCTAAGTAGGTAGGAGGCAGAGCAGGAACATTGAGCGAGGACTCAGACAGCGGTGGCACAGAGCATGTCAGTGAGCGTGCCAGTGCAACCTGGGGAACTCCAGCTTCCTCTGTGTGTGTTTTTGATGCTGATGTGGAAACACTGGCAGCACTGCCAGACTGGGATGCCAACCCAGGGCTCCCCGCAGCAGAAGCTGGCTTGAGATCAGAAGCAGCAGAAGCTGAAGATGAACCAACAGATGCAAATTGGGAGTCTGTGGGTACCGATGCTCTGACTGACTCACAGTTGTGCTGGTCAGTGATGCTTAAGAGGTTCAGTTGGACATCTGGAACTGATGAATCGGGACCTTCTTTGGTTGAATCCTCTGGGCTCTCTTTCAAGTGAGCAGTCCCAACAGAAGCCATTTTTGATAAGAATTCTTTGATGGCTTTCCACAGTCCCCCAAGCCAGGGGTCCACAACTAACTCAAGCCTGGAGAGAACAAAGTTCACAAAATGACAGCAGCGTAAACAAGAGAAAAACAATATGGGTTTAATGTGTCTGCGTATGCTCTGGAAGTTGGATGTTTACATTTTCTTTTTCTGCAGAACATACCCTACACCATCATCGGCATAACCCGTTGCGTAGAATTGCTTGGCTCCGAGTTCTTGTAGACGGCGCTCAATGGTCTTGCCACAGTTGCAGAAATTTGCATAATTTGTGTCTCCTAAAGCTGGAGCAGACAGAGGGAAACAGATTGAGACTCTCCAGCAACTGTTCAGAAAGTAAACAGCGTGCAATGCTCTGCATCGTGATGATTTATACAAACATGTTTTTCAAATTAAACTCCCAGGCAGATAGATGAGCTACAAGGAGAGCTACCACAGACCCTCGTAAAAGAATTTACCTAAAAATGCATAATAAAGGTGCTTGTAGTGGTCAGTGGAGAGGGTCTTCCTCTTGATGCTCTTTACAAATTTTATGGCATTATCCGGCGGTTCCCCATCTCCAGTAGTAGAAACAACAAAGACCACTGGGGCACTCTCCTTCTCCAAATTGTACTGGGACCAGTTATGTGAATGACGAGAGAAACACAATCATCAGTCAGCATCATATTTATTAAAATGTTGTTCATGTGTTATTGTGAACAATAACACAATAAGCCATGCAGCAGACAATGGACTTAATGAATGTATTTATAGTTGTTTGTGTTCCCATCTTGTCAGGTGAGAGAGGAGAAGATGGGCATGGGCAAGGTGGGTGTGCCTAGATCGCCCCTGCTGTTTGGGGCGTGTGCACCCTTGTCTGTCCATGTGGTGAGTTGTGTCATTCTACTTTACAAACCTAGCTTGGTAAAATTATTATAGATGACAAGCAAAAACCCGTCCAACATCATATAAAGTCTTATATGAAAATACAAACATGTATGTTAATTTATCACATTATTCTTGTCATGTCCATTATATCACTGTATAGAGTGAGATTGCAACAAAAAACAACAACCCCTCATAAACGCCAAACAAATGAACAATAAAAACATATATTTTTGTTTTTCTTCTTTGTAAGCTACATAAAAGAATCAGTTATAGTACACTATTAGTATCAGTTTGAATGCTTAGTGTATTTACAAGCAACATCAACATACACATAATGTACTGATAATCCTGGTACCATAATTAGTTTATATAGCAAGTTTCATCCAGACTGATTAACGCACATAGGGGGAGTTAGGGAACAGACATACCGTATATCTTCTAATAATGGCCTGTCTCTTATTGATGCCGGTTTCTAATAAACGGCGGTTTGAAAACATGTCACGACAAATAGACGCTGGTCTCCAATAGTAGCCGGGCGACCTTCGACCCGGAAGTCCCTACGCGCTGTCTTCTTCTTAAATTTTATTGGCAATTGGCAAACAACTGAATGGTGCAACTGGTATGTAGTGGGACTAGAACGTCGCTCAAAAAAGAAAAAGAAAAAAAAAAACCTCCGCGCTGTCGTCGGTCCTCCCCCGTCTCATCACTTGGCCAGCTGTTTCCAATCAGCCGTCGAAGTGGGATTATTACACTGAACTGGAACTGTCGGCTAGCAAACCTGCTAACTTTTACTTCCTCTCGAGGAGAGTCGGCGGAGAGAAGTTTCAGGGAGCACCCCTCGTGCACTGGGCTACCACAGACAAGGAGACACTCGGGAGCAAAGGAGGAGCACAATTGGGAACTGCATAATTTGTGAACTGTTTTTTTCACCTTAGTCTAAAAACCGCGCCTGGGTCCTCTTTCCCTCGCACTTCCATGACAATTCCGAAAAGGGAATAAACACCGGTCTCCAACAACCGCCGGTCTCTTTTAAACCGCAGGCCTGCCGGATAATTTTTTGAATAAACGCCGGGGCTACTAATGGAAGATATACAGTATGCAGACAGATATGTACATACACTACAATCATTACAGTAACATGCATTGATGTTTGATTTTCTTGCTCTGTTTTTTTTTGTTTGTTTTTTTAATACAACTTGATACCTCTTTCATTATGTTGTGTTTTAAGTGCAGTACAGTTAATTTAACCAGTACCATTTTCACTTACTAAGTTTGGTATCATTTTTCTTTTATTAAACCTTTTTCTCCTATTGCTGAACTGAGGCCTACTTGGTAAATATTTTGCTTTATACAGATATGTACTTCACCTAAAGTGATTGTATTTGTTTTATTGACATATTTATGTTGTTACTTTGTTGTTGATATTTATGCTTGTACGGTGTTATGGCCTTCATGTGTTAATCTTTGTCTACCATTGCTAAACTGGTGCCTTCATGGTAAAAAGTCCCTAATAAAGTGACGCTAATAAAGGAAAGAAGGTCAACATCTACATTAATTGGGAAAAGCACATCACAACATACGATTAAGATGGGGACACAAGTAAAAACTAGAACGTACCTTCTCGTTCTCATTCAAACAGCTGAGATCGGCAACCAGCCCGTGCTCCTCCGCCTCCTCGGCTATCCCTTCTGCTATGGATTGGGCTTGGCCCTTCTGAGACCCATACAGGACCACAAACCGAGGTTTCACTTCACAGGGCATGCTAAAAAATCCAGACAGAAACAAGGTCACTGTCTGTACACTGTGTTTATAACTAAATTACATTTTATAATTAACAATTTTAACAACAAACCATGGCTTCTCTGTGGCTCTGATCCTGTGTTTCAGCAAAGACTGCGTGCCATGCACACAACCAGGAGGCTAATGTCGTTTTAATATTTACACTCTAGCTATGTCCTATGTGATAATTCACGTGAAAAAGGTCTACTACAGGTGTGACGGGATGTCAAAATTATGTAAAACACAGATGGTGCAAATATTTCATTACTCATAACTATTACTAAGAAATCGATTTTCTAGGTTAAAAAAGATTACTTACCCAAGTTACCACACCGTACAAAGGAAACCATCAAAGTATTTGCAGATCTAACTGCATATCTAGCGTATTAATTTCGTTTTGATCACAAACATTTGTACTTGTATCCCAAAAGGTTGATGAGTGACGAAACGTTTCTCCCACTGAAAACGCTACGTCCAGATGAACAGAATCAACCTTTTGGGATTTACTTACCTGGATGATTGAGCATACATCGAGACATTTGTGCTTGCAATGCGTAGTAAACATACAGAGGCGCATACAGTAATTTCAAAGATAGATCAACACAGAGATAGAATTAGTCGACATGAACGTGACCATAATGTTGTTGTTTTTTTTTAAAAGGAAAAAAAAGCAGGTGATGTTTACAGGTGTTTCGGCTTACCAACATGCTTGAACATTTGACAGGTGACAGACTGCCAGAGAACAACCTTCGTAGCTTTCGCAGCCCAGGACGCCACTATCGATTAACCGGACGTTACGTCATTTCTTGACGTTTAGAGATGTTACAGTCATAATGCACGTGGGTATTAGCGTGCACTTTCATACATTTTATGTATTTCCGTGAAAAACTGCTGCTTTACATTGATGGCGAAGTTTCGCTAAAAGTTAGTAACTGGCGACAGCTAACAACTTAACTCTGACACATCGCGTTTAGGTCACGCTGTCAAAGTATAAGTTTCGTCTTCAAAAGATACATCTTTGTGAAACGTGCATATATGGAATTAAAATCAGATATATGTGGTGTATTCAGTTCTCTGCATGTGTTTACCTTTATAAAAGTGCGGTGAAAACCATACGGTAATATGTCCTGCCCTTCCCATGGAATTTTATAATATTGTCACTACAATTCACGCGAGACCAGGTCACAGACTGAGATTGAACGAGATCGGGCGAAACCATATTGAAAAAACGAATCTTTTTACTTTATTTCTTACAATATATTTTGTGTGCGACAAGCCGATAACATTTTTTGAATATTTCTGAACTTTTTTTGTTAATTTCGTAGTGTTATCTTATGAAAAAAAGAGATTACAACTGTGTTATAAGATACACTTAGCAATACTTGGTTCCGCCCTCTCCACCCGCGGAGCCTTCCAGAAGTCGCCGGCGGATCCGTGCGGCTCGCAGCTTAGCCACACTCCAGATTTCCATTATTAAAACTCATTATCTAATTCTTTACATACTTAATACGTGACCCAATCCCTCCGTCAACATGTCCACTTTGGGGACACTGGCTTTTGATGAGTATGGAAGGCCTTTTATCATCATTAAAGACCAGGATAAGAAGACACGGTTAACGGGCATTGACGCATTGAAGGTACAATGGGCTAGCAAGCGGTACACAGCGTTTCGTTAGAAAACTGCTATTTTAATGTTAGTTTGACGAGCTGAATACGCAGATTTCGTATGATAGGTGGATTGCGATTTCTAAGGACAGGTTCAGCACGTAATCTTAAGGTGTTTGTGCAAGAGCATTTCTATAGCATTAGCCAAATAATTAGCCAGTCATGCTAATGGTGGGGCCCATGTGCTTTCTGTAATGCGTTTAGCCGGTAGGTGCTGCTGTCAGGGCTGTGCCCACTTCTCTTATTGGTGCACAGAATTTTAGGTTTTAGATTTTTCAGGCAAATGGGAAGTTCTACCTGTCTTTAGAACAAAATAAAATAACGTGGGCATGACTCGGAAATGTTTCTGTCTTGCAGTCTCATATTATGGCAGCCAAGGCAGTCGCGTCAACACTTAAAACGTCTTTGGGACCAAATGGTGAGTCTAAATCGGTGCAGCGTTGTGATACCTAACTTTATGTGCTTAAACTGTCTAAACGGTTTATCATTTTGAAAGTGAAGCCTCTGTGTTGAAAACTTTATGTCATTAGTGCTTTTAGTGAATTGGAATCGGCAGTTAGAATACCGATTTTTAACACTTATTTCTCCTGGGGCTTCTTTTTTTTTTTTTTTTTTTTTTTTTTTTTTTTTTTTTTTTTTTTTTTTTTTTAACTTTTTGCATGTAGGTCTTGACAAAATGATGGTTGACAGAGATGGAGAGGTAACTGTAACCAACGATGGCGCCACCATTCTCGGCATGATGGATGTGGACCACCAGATCGCCAAGCTTATGGTGGAGCTGTCAAAGTCCCAGGATGATGAGATTGGTGATGGAACCACTGGAGTTGTAGGTATGGAAAAGGAAGATGAGGAGGGTGTTTTTTTGTTTTTGTTTTTGTTTTTTAAAGGAAAGACCCTAACTCTGGATGTGCACTACTTGACGGAAGTTCTGATTCTCTCAATGTAGACACTTCCATCTTATGAGGGGACTTTTATCTAAACTACGGTTGTAGATTGATTTGTTTTTGCATTTTTTTTTAAATAATTTTTTTTCTTTGCTGCCTCAGTTTTGGCCGGAGCTCTGCTGGAGCAGGCTGAGCAGCTGCTGGACCGCGGAATCCATCCCATCAGGATCTCTGATGGCTACGACCAGGCCGCACGTATCGCCACCGAGCAGTTGGACAAAATTGCTGAAACCTTCCCCTACAACCCCAACAATACAGAACCTCTCATCCAAACAGCCATGACAACACTGGGATCCAAAGTGTAAGTCTCCCATACAAAATATTGTTGGGTTTCTTTTCGTTTATTAGTGTTACCTTTACTATTATGTGTTATATATGTTATTAAAAAACATACAATTAACTGTAATTATTTTGGACTAATTTCCCTTATTGTCTACATTTCCAAATGCTCTTTTGACTTATCTGCCACTCCTTTTCTACATTGTCATAGAGCTGAAAATAACAACTGTCAGAAGAGAAATTTGCTGATATTAGCAAATTTCGAGGGAAGGAAAAGACATTGTGTCAATAAATTTTGTTTAAAAAAAAATCTTCCAGAATGGATGCAAAGATATTTCTGTCTATTTTAAATGAACCTGTACTTGTGTTTCTGTCAGAACTGACACAGACTTGTCATCGTGCAACAAGCAGACACTTGTCACTGAAAAATGTTGAAAAGCAGACATAGATGAACAGGCAGCACTCTTTGTTCAAGGCTTTAATGTAATGTGATATACGCAGGACAGCTTAGGTCACACTTTTATCAGCTGTATTGTCTCTACCACACTACATAATATGCATCATAAAATAGACTGATGGAGCTTTATGGTCATTTAAACTTTCAGAATATGCTTTCACTCAAATGCCAAAGCTTTTTTTCAGTGTTTTCGGTATGATTTTATTCCTGCGCTTTATCTAAAGTTCTGTTTGTCTTTCAGCATCAACCGGTGCCACAGACAGATGGCAGAGATTGCAGTGAATGCCATCCTCACTGTGGCCGATATGGAGAGGAAGGATGTCGACTTCGAGCTCATCAAGATGGAGGGCAAGGTCGGAGGAAAGCTGGAGGACACACAGCTCATCAAGGGAGTCATAGTCGACAAGGAGTTCAGCCACCCCCAGATGCCCAAGGTATGATTGATAGGAATTTGTAAGACGGTGTCATTGGCTGTCTGGCTTTCCAGTGTTTAATCAAAAAGAATCAAATCAGTTGAAAGTTTATGGGGCAAAATAAATGTTTCTGTTCTGACCTCCATCTGTAAAATAATCCCCAAAAATGTTTTGTATTGGATGTCTTTGATTAACAGCATGTCCTTTGTAATTTCACAGGTTCTGAAGGATGCTAAAATTGCCATTCTTACCTGCCCGTTTGAGCCTCCTAAGCCCAAGACCAAGCATAAGCTGGATGTGACTTCTGTGGAAGACTACAAAGCTCTCCAGAAATATGAAAAAGAGAAATTTGAGGAGATGATCCAACAGGTTGGTAAAGCCAGAGTCTGTTAACTACTGAGGTTTAGCCATTTCATTTATTGTCTGATTATCTTAAAAATTGCAGCCGCGATGAAGTACAAACATATCGGCACATGCTTATGGGCGAATGTTAATTTTAGGTCAAAAGTAACGGGGCTAACTTGGCCATCTGCCAGTGGGGCTTTGATGATGAAGCCAACCATCTTCTGCTGCAAAATGACCTGCCTGCTGTGCGTTGGGTTGGAGGGCCTGAGATTGAGGTAGGATGAGATGTAGAATTACTCTTTAATCGAACTTTGTTTTGTCCTTCATCACTTTGATCAGTTGGATATTTTCAGCTTTTTGCCATATGGTGCATCAAGTACAAAGTATAAAGTGGAGTTTATGTCACATTGTTTCTCTGCAGTTGATAGCAATAGCTACAGGAGGCCGCATTGTCCCAAGGTTCTGTGAGCTGACACCAGAGAAGCTCGGCACAGCTGGTTTGGTGAAGGAGATTTCCTTCGGCACTACCAAGGATCACATGTTGGTTATCACGGAGTGCAAGAACACCAGAGCTGTGACCATTTTCATCCGTGGAGGCAACAAAATGGTGAGCCCAAAAGCAAATTTATAATTACGTTTATTTTTTATTTATGCCAGTTTTGATTAAGTGTCATTATCTTTCTTGATAGATCATCGAGGAGGCTAAGCGTGCTCTCCATGATGCTCTGTGCGTAATCCGCAATTTGGTCAGAGATAACAGAGTGGTGTACGGGGGCGGTGCTTCAGAGATCGCCTGTGCCCTGGCCGTTAACCAGGCTGCAGACAAAGTAAGAGAAATGACACTGGAGACTTTCTGACCTCAGCGTTTACAAAATACATGATTGTGTTTCCTCTTGACTCTCATTGGCATCTGTCCGTTTTCTTTTCAGTGCCCGTCATTGGAACAGTATGCCATGAGGGCTTTTGCTGATGCTTTAGAGGTAATCCCAATGGCACTGGCTGAGAACAGCGGGCTGAACCCCATCCAGACCATGACAGAGGTCAGAGCCAGACAAGTCAGAGAGAGCAACCCATTCCTGGGCATTGACTGTTTACACAACAACACCAATGGTAGGCAACCACCCGCACTGCACATAATACACTGCAGTAGATGCTGAGCTAAACATGGCTTCAGTCTGGGTTGTCACAGTTGGGAGGTGACAGCATTGCTGCTCAATGTTAAAGCATGATGATGCATTTAATTTTGCCCCCACCCCACCCCCTTCTTTTCCTGTGCAGACATGAAGCAACAGCATGTGATCGAGACCCTGATTGGCAAGAAGCAGCAGATCCTGCTCGCTACTCAGGTTGTCAAGATGATCCTGAAGATAGACGACATCCGAAGCCCTGGAGAGAGCGAGGACTGAAGCCCTCCTGAACACGAGAAAGGCTCGGGTGTTCTCTTGAGCAAACGTTGTTGTAGAGGTTTTCAGCACTTCCCCGAGCACCGTGTCCAAGCCGCACCACGTATTGCTATTTATAGTTGGATACAACATGTTCAAGCTGTTGTAGTACCAGAGTCACCATTAAAATGTTGGTCTATTGAAATTTCCACACTTCTGCTGTCAAGTTATTTTTTTATTTTCAAATTCAAGATATATCATTCATTTGAGCAATTATTTACAAGATTATATAATTTATGCACTCTTTAAATAGTTCATGCTTAATGTTTATGATCACAGATTAACAAAACAGTGTATACATATAGTTTTGATTTAAATTCTTATTTCACTAATATCACAGTTTCTTAACTGTGATATTACAGTTACAGGGGGGGAATAAACTTTTTTTGCCTATAAGTCAAATTTGTTTCAATATATCAAAATTGTGACTTAATAACTTGAATTTTCAAGGTTTTTATTGACAATTTTTAGTTAATAAGTCTCAAACTAATCCTAATTTGGAGTTAGGTATACAATAACCTGAAATTTTGATTTGTGGATGGCAAAAAAAAAAGTCATAAGATACAGACATCACTATTGTACACCGATTATGAACACCTCTTACTGATTAGCTTATAATGTTCTGATTAATGATTGTAGGCGTGATTATATTGAGCAGAGTTTTAAGGCGTTTCTCCTGACATCCCCATTTACATGTACTTATTGAGCCAGTTGAGCAGGTCTTTTCTGGCATCCTGGATGTGGGGTTTGTCTGCAGGGTTGATGTCCTCTCGCTTGCGGTGGACAAATCCGTGAGTCTGACCGGGAAATATCTTCACCTCGTAGTCCACTTTACATTTCTCCTTAAGGTTTGCTTCAAGAGCACTCACCTGAATGGTAAGAATTATGTGCACATTTCATGGCTGAAATTCTGACATTTTTAAGTTAACATTGTCTGCATACAAAAGTTGCTGCTAAAAGTAATCGGTGCACATTGGCACTAACCTGGTCCAAAGGGATAACGCTGTCATTCTCTGCAAAGATAAACAGCGTGGGACTCTTCAGCTCATATCGGTCCTCTCTCTCTCGAACTATTCCTGCACAGGATCACATAAAACCATTATAAAAACATTTTCCAGTACACCATACTGCGTGTTCTGCTGTAACGATGGCATACCATAAACAGACACTCCAGCTTTGATCTCTGGATACAGTAAGGCAAGGTAATGTGCAGCAACCCCTCCCCAGCAAAAGCCTACTACTCCAATATGTTTGGCTCCACACTGATCTTTTAGAAACTTCAGCACTGCATCCACCTCTCTGGGAAGGATAAGTTCAATGAGTGTGCGCTATCCAACAAGCCAGGGGGCACAAAGCCATGACTAGCTGCTGAATTACGTGAATTACGCATTTGTTTACTTGTTAATAGTTGTCGGCTTCTTGTCCTGAAGCCACTCTTGAAACTTGGACCAATCTTTTGTTGGACTCCAAGGTTCCTTTCCAAGAAAGAAGTCTGGGCAAATGGCTCTGATAACAATAAAACAACATTTCAGAAAATCACTGAAAAAATGAGTCTAGAAATGTTACATTTGCCTGAGGAATCTCAATCCAGTCTATCAATGAGTCAATCACATAAACGCACATGTATCCATTAGCGGCAAGCATGTCAGCCATGTATCTAGTGTTAGGAAGCTGCCAACCGAAGATGTCCTGAATGACAATAACGGCCTTGTCGGATGCAGCGGATGGCTTCACTACATAAGCTTTAAAGTGCTCTATCTGGACCTCCTGGCCGAGCGCTCCATACTCCATGCGATCACCAATGTCGCAGGGACACGGCTTGGCTTCGTTTGCCATCTGCTGGCAGAGATAAAGACAGAAGCACAGAAAGTATCGGTTAGAAGTAAACGGTAAGGCTGGAATGTATTCAATTTAAAAAGGAATAATGTCCCGTGTGCACAACTGGAGTCACTTGCGCAACAAAGCATGACAAAGCAAAGTACTTCGACATGCTTTGCTGCATAAATCTTTTCAGTTAAACTATTCCCCCCTTCCCTAAGGCAACTTATGAAATCACACAGAAAAATCCGTTTGCAGACATGACGTGACAAACGTACCTTGCTGGTTTGCGAGCTTTCGCGTAGCTGCCTGGCTTTAATAGTCAAAGTCTTGCACAGCTTTAAAAAAAAAAAAAAAAAAAAAAAAAAAAAAAGGGGGGAGAAACAAGGG
>VURO01014329.1:0-13279 GCA_015108175.1 Pelvicachromis taeniatus | reverse complement strand
ATTTATATATATATATATATATATATATATATATATATATATATATATATGTGTATATATATATATATATATATATATATATATATATATATATATATATATATATATATATATATATATTACACATACACATACATACATATACATATATGACACACACGGTGGCACTTGCCCACGCGTCTGTTTTGCTAAGCCTTGATGAAGAGGATCAGATTTTCATTGAAACTGAAACTGTTGTGGTGGTGTTTTTGTGTGTGTGTGTGCTAGCGGATATTTGTCGTGTCTGCCGCTCTGAGGGGACTCCAGACAAACCCCTGTACCACCCTTGTGTCTGCACTGGCAGTATCAAGTTCATTCACCAGGAATGGTAAGTGTGTCATGCTGTCTCTACCGCTTTCTGTCAGCTTTCATTGTGACCTCATGAAGAAGCAGCTCTCCTCTCCAAAGAAAACTTTCTCTCTCTTTTTTTTTGTTAAGCATTAAAAAGAAAAATTCATAGAAACAAAATGGTAACCATGGTCTGACTAATTAAATTCAGAATGCTGCCTTAGTTACTGCAAGACAATCATTGATGCTTACCTTTCCCATAGCTTCTCTAGCCAAGTATGTCGAACATAAGGCCTGGGCCCCAGAATCGGCCTGGCAAAGACTCCAATCTTGCCCACTGAAAAGCTTTGGAAAATGTTATGGAGTGCAAAGCTTTTGAACTTTCATCCGTATTTTCATGCATTTTACAGCATTTCCTATTTATATAAATCCCCCTCCATTTCCAATAAAACGATAGCAAAGTAAATTAATAGATAAACAATTACACATAGTTCCTGTTTATCACAATTTACTGAAACATTTATCTAGGCAATGAGCTACCAGAACTTTTTCTGTTATTTTCCACATTTATCATGTAGAAAAACTGTAACTTACTTTTGAAATTACAATTCATTTCTTCATATTAAGATTTCTCGTGGATTAAATGTGTACTTAAATGTTTTCACATTGATATAAAGGGGAGTTTCACTGGGTTGGCCCACTTAAGATTAAAGTGCGCTGTATGTGGATCATGTTGTAAAATGAGTTTGACAACTCTGTTGTAAGCTAGTAAGTCTCCTGATTCACAATGTAAACAACTGGTTGGGAAAGCTTTATCCAACCCAGTGTTGCTAAATCGATGTATTGGGCATGATATAGCATCATATTTACAATATTTTGTTTTTGTATCATTATTCTGTATTGCTTGCTAATATTCAGTGTTACTCAAGTTATTTTTAACCAAAACTTAAACCAAAACGTGGATGTATGTTTATGTGGGTATTATGCTGATTAGATTACAGATAAACAGTTTTCAGAAGGTAGTTTTGTAATTACATCATTCCAGTATGGTGCACATATTTGCCCTTGATTTGAAAATCAAAGTAATCTTTTATAATGAACTGTCCTTCTTTAGTTCAAGTTCTGTTTGTTAAGAACTTCCTGAAGCACAGGAACGACTTTCTGTGGTGGTAACAATATAGTATGGCAGTATACCAGATTACTGGCTTTTAGGTAACAAATTTGCATTGTGAAAACTAAAGATGCAGGTATTTTGAAGTTTGTGAGCGTGTAGAAGACCAAAGCAAAGACCAGACCTGAATTGTTTTTTGCAGCGTTTGAAGGTTTGGCTTGGATAATATAGTTCTGTTGTGTGTAAATGCATGTTAATCGTAAAGCTGTTGTAATGTAGGAATCGACTGGCGGTAGCTCCCTTTCATGACCTATATTGTTATTAATATTAATGCTACATTTAAATGTCCCAGTATGCTGGAACTGTGTTATTATAGGCAACATACTATACTATACTTGTTAATTAGTGTGGATTTTATAGTGAAATATTTTTATTACCCCTCAGCCGTAAAAGACTGATATCGTCAGTCTGATAGTGAAGTATATTAATACTGGGTGCTGTCATTAGAGTGCGGGCGGTGCGATCACACAACGAGGCAACGTAGGAGCTTCAAATTGATACCATAGATGTATCTACTACAAAAATTGGAAGAATTCAACCACAAGGTCAAAGGTCAAGTTTTCTGAAAATCTTATGAACGCAATAACTCAAGTCACCTTCAAAGTGATACCATAGGTGCATGTACTAAAAATCCTGGAGACCTTGATCTCAAGCTCAGAGTAAGTTTTCTGAAGATCTTGTGGATGTGATGAGTTGAGACAAAGGCAGTGTAGGATTGCCTTGATACAATAGGTGTGTCTACAAGGAGGCTGAGGGATAGCATTGGGGGTTGCCAGTATTTTAAATGTTACAAGTCTCACGGTGTCAGATTCAGTCGTCCCAGCTGCACCTACATTTTCATTGCATCATATTGGTGGCACTGTGACTACTAGTGTAGCCATGGCAGTGCTATCATGAAAAGGTTATGTTGGGTCAACGATTCAAGATTCTTTATTGGTCACGTGCACAGTTATACAAGTACGGCACGCAGTGAAATGTGACCGTTTTCATTTCAGACCCTTGGAAGTGTCTGGACTTGGACTGTTCTTTAAATCTGCAACATAGCAATCGTTTCTATTAGCAATTTAAATTATTTAACTTAATCTAATATCTCACGCTGACCAAACTAAGAACTGATAAAACATTTATTACCAAATGTGAAGACATCCAATGAATAAATAAATTTTGTATAGGTTATTTAAGGCTTAAAATGTCTTAAATGGGATTTTGAAAGGACTTCCTAAAAAACAAAACTAGAATTTCAAAAAGTGCTCAAAACGTGAAAATAGAGCACAGATATGACATTGTTTTCATCAATTTTCTTCATTCTTTAAATGTCATGTTACAGTTTGGTCCAGTGGCTGAAGCACAGCAGGAAGGAGTACTGCGAATTATGCAAGCACAGATTTGCTTTCACACCAAGTAAGTCCTTGTGACATTAACAGATAATCCATTGAAATGCATTTTGTATGCACAAGCCCCCAATTTAGCCTTACAGAAGGGGGGCATATCAGTCATTGTGTATCAGTTTGGGTTTTTTTGCATGTGATTATTCATTATTTGGTGCTTTTTTAAATTTGGTGTTAAGAAAATTTGAATGATCTAAATAACTGCTATTAGCGAAAAAAGAAAATGACCAAGCACAAAAGATAATTTGACTCTGACTCTTTCCCATCTGTCCTCTTCAGTCTACTCCCCAGACATGCCCTCACGTCTGCCCATCCAGGACATTTGTGCTGGCCTGCTTACCAGTGTGGGCACTGCCATTCGCTACTGGTTCCATTACACACTGGTGGCCTTTGCATGGCTTGGTGTTGTTCCTCTCACTGCATGTAAGTATCCATAGACATGAATACAAGAAGACCCTTTAAAAAGAAAAATAATGTCCATCATGTATCAGTTATTTATGAAGTCATATTTTTGTTTTAACTTTGAGAAGTATTGTTATTTTAGTGTTGATGACACTTTATTTTTATATGGTTTGGGAGCAAATATTCTTTATATGGTGACCTTCTAAATTTACACATTTTCCCTTTCTGGGATGTTTAATACAGTCATATTGACATATTAGCGAATGTTAAAGAGAATTATAGGTTTAGTGCCACTACATAACAAGAAAGCGTGTGTTTGTTTCAAAATCCCTCTCAGTATTTAATATAAACATCTAGGCCTTAACTGTACAATTTTCCATATAATTGAAACTGGTACATTTTAACCTTTTTTTTTCTTCTCTAGGTCGCATCTATAAGTGTCTTTTTACTGGCTCTGTGAGCTCTCTTTTGACGCTGCCGCTGGACATGCTCTCTACGTGAGTGATAATGCTTTTTATCATCAACTGTAGCATGAAATATGCGAAACCTGATAGAGATCAAGATTGTCAGCTTGTTTATTTTCTTTACCGGACAGTAGACGAGTAACAGAGGATCATTCCAGCCTTTTTGTGTAATTGAATGTGTGCTATTGTTTGCATTCCTACAGGGAGAACCTGCTTGCAGATTGTCTACAGGGTTGCTTTGTGGTTACCTGCACCCTGTGTGCATTTATTAGTCTGGTATGGCTCAGAGAACAGATAGTCCACGGTGGGGCCCCCCAGTGGTTAGAGCAGCACCAGCCAGCACAGCCCAATGCTGCCGGACAAGCCGATGAGGTACATTGATGTACTAAATTAAATTCTTAAATGGACGATATTACTTTGAGGTTTAAAATGACACTGTAAAAAAGTGTGTAAATCTGTAATTAAAGATTAAAAACGAGAGCTATTTAAATGCTAACCAGAATAACATACTGCATTCTCCTTACACATTTATGACAATGTGCGTGATTTCCATGCCACATCCTGCTATTGCAAATGAATCTCCTGCTAATTATCCAACTCATAATCAACTTTAATTATAGTGGTGGGACAGATCATTGAAAGTAAGTGGAGGGCATTGTATTTACGGTGTTTTGGGTGGGTCGTAAAGAGGCTGATGGGCTGTTTTGTCACCCTGTCAGACATGTGGGTGAGTGTTGTGGAAACCTATGTTTGTGATTACAATAACTCGAGTACTAGGCAACATAGGATTTGAAAATTCATACCATACGTGTAGCTACTAAAAATCTCAACCTCAAGGTCAGTTGTCAAGTTTGTTTGTTTTTTTTAATCTTGTGAATGTGATAACTGAAGTGAACTAGGATTTTCAAATACCATGCCTTAGATGCATCCACTAAAAATCTCAGGATGAGTGGTATCAAGGTCAGAGGTCAAGTTATCTGACAGTCAAAACTAGAAAGTTTCACGCTTTGTATCTGCATTTTCTAGCAGGCTGCGGGGTAGCACTGGCAGCTGCTGGTATTTTTTTTTGTGTGGTTGATTGTGTTGTAGATAATGAATATACTAGACAACATATCGTGACTTCCTTGCATTGTAAGTTACTCTGTTTATTGAAGTTATGCACCTTTTTCCCTCTCCCTCAGGCACAAGCTGCAGGTCAGGCAGCAGCTGGTGATCCCCCTGCGGCCCAACCAGCTCCTGCGGATCCTCTAGCCCAGAATGAGGCAGAGCCCGAGCCTCCTGATGTCCCCCAAGAGCAAGGCGATGATCCAGAGCTGGAAGAGGAGGCGGCAGCTGCTGAAGATGCAGACCCCAACAATGGTGCACAAGGTGGGACTTTTATTATTTCTTCACTTAATTTACGATGTGCATTTATTTTCAGCTAATTAAAATGATATATTAAAAAAAGTGATTCTTTTTTAAGGTAGATTTTGCTGTGATGTACCTCAGTACTCAAGTGTCATGAAATGTTAATATTGGTATGCAAAATAGATTGCATGTGTTATTAGTCTTCTTTAAGACGTCTCATTCTGCGCATTGCATTTTTAATTTATTGCGCAAATAATTTCAAAACTGAAAATAAAAAATCCTCTCCGACAGCCAAACAACCAAAAGCATGTTTACTGGAGTAAGAGACTTGCATTTTTCAAACAGCAGGTTTATGGAAATGGCACTAAACAAACCCAAAAGCAGGAGCTCCACCATTACAGCATACAAATGGGTCCCAAAGTGGCCTAATTTGTTGACGGTTTGCCAACGCATCACAGTTGAGTTGGGAACAATATAACATTATGTCAAAATTTATCCCTGTAGCCTTGAAATCACACTCATTTGTTCAGCTTTGTTAATGGACTGATTTTTGCATCAAGCAAAGCAGAAACCCCTGAAAATAAATTGCTATTGTATTATACATTACTCTAGCTGTTGGCTGTCACTACAGCTAAATAAATTGCACAAAAAAGGCTCACAGTAGCACACACTGGTTCATGTCAAACTAACAGATTTTCCCACAACAACATCAATAATGTAACAATAACTGTTTCAGCAGAGCGGGGAAAACATTACTTTTCGTTTACTGTTTGCAACAAAAGCAGGACAACAAGAAAAACAAAAAGTACCACCACAGAATGATTTTCCTGAATAAACGCATGATTTTGTTATTCTGTGACTATGTCTGACATGCAAGGAGATAAACTGATTGTCTTTATATCAATTATATTTCAAGTTGCTGACTGCTTTTTATTAATCTACAACGTGTTTTCTGTCTTTATCTGTCTGTGTAGATGACATGAATTGGAATGCTTTGGAGTGGGACAGAGCGGCAGAGGAGCTCACCTGGGAAAGGGTAACTTCTGTATAAGATTCCTAATCTCCAGGCACCTATTTATTAGTACACAGCTGTTGTCTGCCTCTTTTCATGGTTAAACACAAAGTATTTCAATTTTCCAAACAGATGCTTGGCCTGGATGGTTCACTGGTATTTTTGGTAAGTCCTAATGTGAATAAATCTCTCTAAATAAATCTTACTACCCGAAAACGCCAGTAAAGACGGGTGTCTTCGTCTTGCAGGAGCACGTGTTTTGGGTGGTGTCTCTCAACACACTGTTCATCCTGGTGTTTGGTGAGTAAACTGAAACAAAGGTTGTAGCATAACCGTAATCATAATAGTCCTTTTTGTGGCACCAAAATGAATCCAACATATAACTGATACACTAAATAAAATAACTTCTTTTTTTTCCCCTTTCGTTTAGCATTTTGCCCGTACCACATCGGCCATTTCTCTGTTGTTGGTCTTGGCTTCGAGGAATATGTGAGAAAATGCTTCAGGCACCATATAATGCAGTTGGATGTTCCTGAATAATATCGTGAATTTAACTGGTTACAACTTTGTGTTTTGTTTTTTTTAGGTCCAGGCTTCTCATTTTGAGGGCTTAATCACAACAATCGTTGGCTACATACTGCTAGCAATGACGCTCATCCTGTGTCATGTATCTTTCCATCTAAGTTTATAAAAAGCCCTGACAGTGCTTAATCCAAACCTAATCTATCAGTGTGGTGCATGCAGGCTGTTAAATAGTAAAAAGTATGAGAAAGGGAACATGAGGTAATTCAGTTAGGTCTGTGCAAATAAGAATATATGTGCAGCATTGATCCTTAATGGCCGTTTTTAGGGACTGGCTGCTCTGGTCAGTTTCCAGCGCTCCCGTCGTCTCCTTGGAGTCTGCTATATTGTTGTCAAGGTAACACTGGGTGCATTTTATTTCTTTGTGTTAGTCATGTGGACGCTAGCCTTGGTGGAAGTACACAGACGTCTAACAGTGTATGTAAGATTTTGTTTGCAATCATACAATAAAGATGGCTCTAGCCATTTAATAGGTCCCTGGATCATAAGAACACCCACAAGTGCAGAACGTCTGTATTGAGTATTTGATGTATCACCATGTATTGTATTGTCACAGAGCTTTTTTTAAAATCTTTTATTGTTTACATGTAATGTTACTAACTGAAGCGTTTTCTTTCCTTACAGGTCTCTCTGCTGGTTGTTGTGGAGATAGGCGTTTTTCCCTTGATCTGCGGCTGGTGGCTTGACATCTGCTCTTTGGTAAGAGACAAATGATTTTCATCACACATTTTCACTTGTTTTCACTGCATCTCTGTTGCTGTCTGACTTTTTCTTTTAATTAGACTGAGTATTTTAGCCTGGGGGCCCATAATCTAATTAACGTACTTGGCAGATGTGGTCGTTAAGTCTGATGTTTTATAGTGATAAATGCGCAAGTTTTCTTCTATGTAAAAGCGTTCTCCGAGCACCAGTGACCGAATATCTCTTGTTCCCTGTGAAATTTGGGTGGATACTCCTATTTTATTCCTTTTTCATACATTTTGCCAAATGAGAGGGGTGGCTCATACCCCGCAGAGGCTCTGTCACAACACCTTTGAAGTGGCTTTCAGCCGGCCTACTCAGCACACAAAGCCAGATGCTTTAGCTCAACCAGTTCATACGTTCATCAGCACACACAAAAACAGAGAACAGGCTGGTTTGGAGGACTGGAGAGTGAGAGCGTGCCAAACGCCTCTATGCTGTGGCTGTCACTCTCTTTGTTTGTCAGAGAGTTTCTATGTGCTAACACTTACTAGAACAAAGTCTCTCTCTACCACAACATTGTACTTATCCAAATCATTACACGCCAGTTGATATACATTTTTTTTCCTGATCCTGTTTTCCAAAGCCAAACAACCTTCCTCACAACAGGTGGCGCAGCTGACACAGCACAAGGGAACCATGTCTCATCTGCTCTGCAGCTGTTCGCCTATGAAACAAATTAATTGGCCCGAAAATGGCCGATGCGGTGTAAGCAGCTCTTAGCGCTTTGCAGTCAAAACTAGAAAGTTTCACGCTTTGTATTTACAATGTATTTACAAACTATTTCTCCTTTGTAAGCTTAAAACATAAACATGTTTCAGTGCAGACATGCAGAAATCTTTCTTGGCTTTATATAGCAGAGGGTGAATCCTTTGAAGTAGTTAGATTTAGAAAAACTTAAAGTTTAGAGCAGCTTTTGGGCAAAAACAGGTGATCAAAGCATTGTCTTAGACCCTGCTTTTATTTGATTCATCCTGCAGGAGATGTTTGACGCCTCGCTGAAAGACAGAGAAATGAGTTTCAAATCAGCACCTGGGACTACCATGTTCCTGCACTGGCTGGTGGGAATGGTCTATGTCTTCTACTTTGCATCTTTCATCCTCCTGCTGAGAGAGGTAAGAAAAACAGACTCCCCGATGCAGTCAGTTAGGGAAACAAGGACCTGAGTGCTTCAGGTTAATTTTTCAGATGATAATAAAGAGGAAAAAAGTCTTCGGTGCTCTAAATCATCCCACCTTCTGCCTCCGTTAGGTGCTGAGACCTGGAGTGCTCTGGTTTCTGAGGAACCTCAATGATCCAGATTTTAACCCAGTGCAGGAGATGATTCACTTGCCCATCTACAGACACCTGCGGCGGTTCATCCTGTCTGTGGTTGTGTTCGGCTCGATTGTCTTGCTCATGCTGTGGCTTCCCATCAAGCTCATTAAACTATTCCTGCCCACCTTCCTTCCCTACAATGTGATGCTCTATAGGTATCCAGCATTCATAACAAAGATATAGTTTACTTATTAATAAACTGTGTGAAACCTGCTGGCCTGTCTATCTGAAATGATCTGAGAAACCATCTCCTGTTCATACCAAAGCAGAAGTATCACCACATGTGAAAAAGCAAGAGTTGCATTTACAAATCCACTTGAGTTTATGCAGTTTGAGACTTAAAATAAGAGAAAACGTTGAGTCTGGTGTTTGTTAGATAAATGTCTGTTTCTTTGTCACTTCTTTCCTTTCAGCGACGCTCCTGTCAGTGAGCTGTCTTTGGAGCTGTTACTGCTTCAGGTTGTGCTTCCAGCTCTACTGGAGCAGGGACACACTCGCCAGTGGCTCAAAGGCCTCGTCAGAGCCTGGACAGTCAGCGCGGGATATTTACTGTAAGCTCAGTTTGAATACACACCGGGGAAATATTTCCTTATATTCTACCCGTCTGTAACTCTGTCACCACTTTGTGTCGTCTCCAGAGACCTCCACTCCTACCTCCTTGGCGAACAAGAGGACAATGAAGCCAACCAGCCTGTAAACAACAACAACAATAACAACCCTCCACACGCTCATCACAACAACAATAACAACCCTGCACCAGCTGTTGGTGAAGGGCTACATGCAGCCCATCAGGCCATCCTGCAGCAAGGGGGGCCAGTGGGTTTCCAGCCCTACCACCGACCTCTTCGCTTCCCTTTAAGGGTGAGAAAGGCTTTTTCTCATATATGGCTTTAAGGAGTCCACTTACATACAGACAGATGTGTAGGGAAGACCAGCATACTGTGGTTCCAAAGCTGAACAGCTTTTAGAGATATGAGTGGACCGCCATCTTTGAGTGTGGTCTGTAGTGCTCTAGCATGTTTTTTTAGTTCCACTGACTGAGCTGACTGACTTCCAGGTTTCTTCTCATGCATGAATGTGATATAATAATTGAAGAGCTCTTTGTGACTTTCCAGTGGGTTGTTTCCCAGATTTGTGATGTTTGTGCAGTTTCACTGACCACAATAATGCAGCACTATTCCCGGCTGCCAAAGCGTCTGTTTTTTGGTTGTTGTTTTTTTTTCCTTGCTCTTATTTGTATTACACACACACACACAGACATGTACATTTAAAAAAATCAAATAAAAATTAGTTCTCTTTAACACTGTAACCCTGGGAGGTTGTTAGTTTTCATCAAATGATTCAAATTACAAGTAAGATCTGACAAAGCAAGTATGCAAGATCACATTTTAGCTGTTTTATTAGTTTTATATATGATTTATATTATTTCATTACAGGTCATAGTTCTCCACACTTTGGTCTCTCTGCTCAGTCCTCAGTCTTATTAGCGGCCCCTTCAGCCCTGCAGTGACTCATCCTAGATCTAACCACACAGTTCCCTATATATTTATCTGTCAGTGACATCTAGCTAGCTCTGGCATGTGTAGCACCCTTTACCTCATATCATCATACACTCCAGAATTTGTGAATAAACCCATTTTTTAAAAAGTCCTGTAACATGAGATGGTGGTGTTAAATTTAACAGTTAAATTATTTTTAAAATGCAAAAGGGTCAAAATGACCCCTTTTGCTGGTTCTAGTAAGGGATAATGCGCTGAAACGGCATGCTGCTGACTCAGGTAAGAACAAAGAGAGAGGGTATTTTTATAGATAAAACAAGTCTTAAAATAAAGATGTGAATGTCTCCTGTAATTTGTGGTTTCTGAGTCAAATTTAGAAAACAGCCAACGCCCTAGCAACCACTTACTGCCCATCTGAGGCGGCACAACTCTGTTATTATGAGCCTCATCTTTGATCTTAAACACGCTAATCTCCGAGATCCTGTTTATACTAGCCTTACATTATGCAACAGGAGCCTTCAAAATAGAGCCGCGACTTTGCAGTATGTCCCATCTTGTAACTTTTAACCTAAAACGTGTCCCTTTTTTTCCCCCCCAGATTGTGCTGCTTATAGCATTCATGTGCATCACTCTGCTGGTGGCTAGTTTGGTGTGCTTAACCCTACCAGGTGAGATGTGGTGCTTTTCATGTACACAAACAGTACAGTTCTTTGTACATGCAAACATGTATTCACACTAGAGTTGAAAGTGCTGTGGTCAGCTTTTTTTCTTTCTTTTTTTTATACACACAGTATCCACTGGTCGCTGGCTGATGTCCTTCTGGACAGGAAATTCCAAAATCCATGAGCTGTACACAGCAGCATGTGGTCTGTATGTCTGCTGGCTTTCTATCCGCGGGGTCACTGTTCTGCTGGCGTGGATGCCACAGGGACGCACTGTTATCGTACACAAAGTCCAGGAGTGGACACTCATGGTGAGCATCAGTGAGCTGACTGGGTTGTTGGGCAGCAGAGTGTTGTGCTAATTGGTTGCTCCCTTTCCAGCTTTGACACAGTTTTTTTTTTTGTAAAGTGGGTGGTAACTGAGAATGAGCGCTCATTAGCTGATATCCTAAATTACCAACTTGTTCATTGAAGTAGCGTTCCAAGAATTTTGTACCATCAAAGCAGATTAACATTTATAGTGCCGTATAGGTTTCCTTATCTGGAAGTGGCATCTCTTAATGATTGTTTTTAACACCCTGATTTGTTTCTGTAGATCCTGAAGACCCTTGTCGTGGCTCTGCTGGTTGCTGGAGTCATTCCTTTGCTACTGGGCCTGCTGTTTGAATTGGTCATCGTGGCTCCGCTCAGGGTACCCTTAGACCAAACACCCCTGTTCTATCCCTGGCAGGTAGGATTGTATGCATGTGTGTTTATTTTCCATAGTGGAATCTTGGAGTTCACTAAAGAGTCCTTAAGAAGTTCTTACTTTATGTTCATCCATTGAACTTATCTGCAGGATTGGGCTCTCGGGGTACTTCATGCCAAAATTATTGCTGCCATCACTCTCATGGGCCCTCAGTGGTGGCTGAAGACTGTTATTGAGCAGGTTGGTACTGGACACAGACTCCTACGTTATTCTTTTACTGACCAAATATCTAACTGACACACTGTAAATGTTTGACAGACTCTTGTCTACATAACTATGAAAGGGTTTTATTCTGTCGACTCACTTTGTGTTTGCTAGTCTGTGTTCCTGATCCCTGTCATGTCTGTTTCATGGAGATGAATTAAATTAGCTGTTAGTACAGTATAAAGTGTAAACTCTTTCTCTCTAGGTTTATGCAAATGGAATTCGCAACATTGATCTCCACTTCATCATCCGCAAACTGGCAGCTCCTGTCATTTCAGTCCTGCTGTTGTCCTTATGTGTGCCATATGTGATTGCTGCCGGGGTGGTGCCGGCTGTAGGTCAGTATCTCTCTGCATATGGATCTTAAAGCGTCACTTGAAAACTTTCCTAACCAAACTGGGACTTTCACATTTACAATATACAGTACATTACAGTCTCAGTGGGAAAACAAATGGAAATCGCAAACAGTTTCCTCTAGATTTATTCTTTTAGTGAATTCTGCAAAGAACCAGAGGGTCTGTTTTAATTTTGGGGTGAAAAAGATATTACAAGAACGTATGGAAGATGTTTCATTACATCTGTTATATTTGGCAGTTAATGATCACAGCAGTTCAAACTTTTTAATATGATACAGCAATGAAATGATGACTTTATTTATTTTAAGGGTAATATTATAACCTCCACACACTGTCTCAGTTACCATCATTTTAAAAATCACAACTTTCCAGTCAAACCGACCTTGATTGGTTACAAAGTGTGCTGAGGTTATAATTTATCCTTTTAAAAAATCCTCTTACACACCAGTTTTTTTTTTCTATTTATTCACAAGACTTTCTATCTCCTAAAGTTTAAAGTTTCTTTGCTCAGTTTTCAATCAATATTGAAATAAGGAACAAAAGTGGCAGATTGTGACCTTACCTCTCATTCATTTTGGCACTGAATTGGTGATAAATTGGATAATCTGCCCCTTGACTGGTTATTGGTGCAGTCACTAGACAATAAATCTAATATAGTTAACACCTGATTTAACAGGTGTCCCCAAATTATCACATTTCTTCTCATCTTGATAGGAATAATGGGAACTCGCTTGAAAAATCATATAACTGAATACAATTATGCTTTGTTTTTGCAGGCGTTTCCCCAGAGATGGAGATTCTACTGCAGAGGAGAATCTACCCCTTCCTCTTGATGGTGGTCTCACCTTTTGGCATCCTCTCTTTTCAGATCCAGTTGGATATTTTTGTTCTAGTGTCACAGAGTGTGTGTGTGTGTGTGTGTGTGTGTGTGTGTGTGTGTGTGTGTGTGTGTGTGTGTGTGTGTGTGTGTGTGTGTGTGTGTGTGTGTGTGTGTGTGTGTGTGTGTGTGTGACATGGTGATGCAGTGATTGATGAGACAGTTGCCATTCTTGCTAATGC
>VURO01014322.1:0-10955 GCA_015108175.1 Pelvicachromis taeniatus | reverse complement strand
AAATAAATGTATAACAAGAAAAACAAAGTAACACCCATACTTCCCCTTAAATGCTGATGCATCTTTCCAAACAAGATGCACGCACCCCCCTCAAAACAAACCCCTGAGCACTTCCTCCCGAAGTCCCAGTTGAATTCAAGCTCCTTACAGTATAAAACAGAGACAAACAGGGATTATATTAAAGTATATTGGAGCAAGACACACACTATAAATCAGGTTTACCTCATATAAACACAAGTATGTTATAAAAAATATTATTAACAAAATTAATCAGGAAGAACATATCAGCCTAACGGGATACTAATCCGTCTTCAGACGACGTGCCCCCCAGGATCTTATTGGCAAAGTCAGTGGCAGACACAGGGTCAGTAAACTTACGTACAGCTCCATCTGGAAGTGTCACCTTCAGTTCTGTACGATAGAACAGGCCAAACTTAATCTCAGGACAAGCGTGTAGAAGGCGCTTGACACTAGGAAACTGTGAACTTTTTTTAGGCACTGCAGATGTAAAGTCTGGAAAAATTGAGATCTTTCTGGCCTGATAAAATAGAGGAGAGTTTGCCACTGCACAATGTAGCAGCTGTTCCTTGACATGAAAGTAGTTGACTCTAATGAGCAGTGAGCGAGGAGGTGCTCCATCTCTGGGCTTTGGTCCAAGGGATCTGTGAACCCGATCTTCATTCAGTTTCAGAAGATCTTGCAAAAGATGGGAGATAAACTCCCTAGGGTTAGATGTCTCCGAACCCTCAGGGATGCCAATAATAACAATATTATTGCGCCCTGACCTTCCTTCTAAATCCTCACATTTGGCCTTCAGTTGTCCGACCTCCTTAACACTTACAGCAGATTGAAGAGAAGCCAGGTCATCACTGCAAGATGTAGCTGAAGGCTCCAAATCTTTAATGGTGCTCCCATGAGCCTTAACTGTGACCTGTAAGGTGGTTATTGCAGCTTTAAACTCGGTCTTCGCTTGTTGTTGAAGTGTCAGCACTCCCAGTATGAGTATGGGGATAAGGCCAGTAAACCGCTTTCTCATCAGCTTTGTAGTGCAGTGGCTGCACATCTCATTCCTCGGATTCAGACATCAAGCGGTATTTCTGTGGATCCTAAAATAATTAATAACCAATTTCGAGCCTTTAATTAATCTCTTTATGCTTCTGAATGTGCATTTAGCACTGAATCTTTGGACTCCTTTTTCAATCATTTTAAACTCCCATCACTTGATCAAACGCATAGTCTTCGGCTGGAGGGCCCAATAACTGTAGAAGAGATCCTGCAAGCTCTCAGCAATTTACAGGGTTCTAAATGTCCCGGACAGGACGGGTTTCCCGTTGAGTTCCATCATACATTTATGCCTAGACTGGCCCCACTTTTGATAAATTTGATAAAATCTGTTGGATCCCTCCCACCATCTCTACTGCATGCATCCATATCCTTTATCTTAAAGGGTAAAGATCCACTACAATGTGGCTCATACCGTCCCATTCCTTTATTAAATGTGGATTATAAAATCCTTGCTAAACTTCTAGCGATGCGTCTGGAAGCAATCTTGCCATCTGTAATTAGTTCAGATCAAACAGGATTTAATAAGGGGACATATGCCTTCTCTAACCTTAGACGTTTTGAATGCGCGTCAGGTCTGGTGAAAATTTACGTATTTTAATGTCTTCAGAGATGGGCAGGACAAAATGGCTCAGTAGCGCCACCTAGAACAGGGAAACAATTTAGGTTTGGGCTGGGTAGTGCACACGTGCATGAAATTCTTTACACTTATGTAACATGAGGAGACGCACAAAAAAGTCCATTATGACCATGTCCTAAACCCAACAGGAAATGTGCCATTTTGCAAACTCCACCTAGGGATTTCATTGGATCAGCTTCATATTTGGTCAGTTTCAACCTCACACCTGGGCCATGTTAAATTGTGGAGCTTTTGAGTTTTTCGTTGTACGGCGTGGGCGTGGTGCCACGGCGAACTTTGATTATTCGCCATGAATATCTTATTGCCTCTGATTTCCATATGAATGGTCCGATGTGGACCAAATGTCTTACATATGATGAGGCTTCACCCCTGAACCTATCGCAACTGCCATAGTTGACATTGGTGACAGCGCCACCCAGTGGGAACAGGAAATGTCATGTTTTTAAAATTTGGGGTACAGTATAGAGGTGGGTGACCCAAGCAGCCTCAAATTTGTCCAGGAAAGCCTTCAGGAGTTGGTCTTGCGTTACATTGAACGCACGAATGAATGAGTTTTCGCGACAGGGCGTGACCCCAGCAGCATGGCAACTGTCGATGTCTTGCCGTGAAGAACAAAATTGTTATAACTCAAAGAAATCTAGTCTGATCACTACCAAACTTTACAGGCATGATGACAGACCCGCCCTGAACAGATTGATATGTCCATTGTCAGGAATAATGAAATGAAATAGGAAATAGGAAATGTCAAGTGTTTTATTTTAATTTACTGCTTTTTACAGGTTGAGCCCATCCACTTAAAAAGCAGTGAATATTAACATCAGTCCCTCATAATGCTTCATTAAGAAAATGGTGACTTTAAATTGAACGGCGCACCCTGGTAGAAAGGCGAGTCGCCATGAAACAGGAAGTAGGATTTGAGGTGCTTGGAAAGCTCAAAAACACTTGACATTTGCCCCACACCTCTACTGTGAGGAGGGGTTTCTTGTTATTTGGTCACTTTTATGAAATATTGCAAAATGGCACCACAGCGCCCCCTACAATATTTCAAAACACCAGCCCCTGCCGTGTGTTTCATATTTGAATCTGAAACTTGGCAAACTTATGTAAGATATCAAGATGTACAAAAAAGTATCTTGGGGTATTATCCCAAACCCAACAGGAAGTCAGCTATTGACAATTGAAATGTAAATTATGAAAGATTTTTCCTGTTTTCAGGCCTTGTACTTTAACAAACTCCTCCTAGGGATTTCATCACATGAACATGATCTTGGAGTGTGGAATCTAAAGATCTTTGTGATGTTAAATTGAGAAGCTTTTGACGTTTCATGAAATGGCGTGGTCATGGCGGCACATGGAGTTTGAATCACTCGCCAAAAAGTACTAAACTGCTGTCACTCAAAGACACATTGTCCAGTCTCTCCCAAACTTCACAGGAATGATGAGAGTCGAGCTCGGAAATGTTTGCTATGCCATTTGTCAATTATGGTTAGATTGCCACCTAGTGGGCAAGGTAGACAAGATTTGCTTGTGGTTCTACGCATAAAATTCATCAGTGTGACATCAGATCAGACTTGCTGACTGTAGGTGTTGAGCGTGGCTCAACGCACTGGGGTGCAAGGGCCCTCAACGCTGCTTGGAGTTTTAATGTTCTTTATAATCCTTCGAATTCTAACAGCCCTGAGTTTGTGATTTGATTAGACGCTGAGAAGGTTTTTGACAGAGTCAAGTGGGGATCCCTTTTTTATGTTTTGGAAAAATTTGACTTTGGTATAATTATTTAATGGTTGAAGATTGTTTATACTTCCCCACTTGCCGCTGTCAAAACAAATGGCACATATTCTGACTTCTTCAGAGGGACTAGGCAGGCTCTCGGATTTGGAGGTGCTGATTCTCATTCCCACTGCTTCACCCTCGGCTGTGAACCGTTCCAAGGCAAGTTGGAGGCCATCACCCGATGAAGCCAACAGAACCACATCATCTGCAAAATGCAGAGATGAGATTCTGAGACCACCCAAGCGAAAGCCTTCTGCCACTTGGCTATGCCTAGAAATTCTGTCCATAAAAATGAAGAACAGAATCGGTGACAAAGGGCAGCCCTGGCGGAGCCCATCACCCACTTGGAATGAATTCGACATTGCCGGCTATGCGGACCAAGCTCTTGCAGCGGTTGTACAAGGATCGAATGGCCCGTTGCAACGGGCCAGACACCCCGTACTCCCGGAGCACCCCCCACAGGACACCCTGAGGGACACGGTTGATCTTCATCCCTACCCTCACCTATGGTCACGAGCTGTGGGTAGTGACCGAAAGAACGAGATCACGGACACAAGCGGCGGAAATGGGCTTCCTCCGAAGGGTGGCTGGACTCTCCCTTAGAGAGAGGGTGAGAAGTTCGGCCATCCGGGAGGAGAGTAGAGCTGCTACTCCTCTGCATCGAAAGGAGCCAGTTAAGGTGGTTCGGGCATCTGATAAGGATGCCTCCTGGGTGAGGTGTTCCGGGTATGTCCCACCGGGAGGAGGCCCCGGGGCAGACCCAGGACACGCTGGAGAGATTATATCTCTGGGCTGGCCTGGGAACGCCTTGGTGTTCCCCCGGATGAGCTGGAGGAGGTGGCTGGGGAGAGGGAGGTCTGGGCTTCTCTGCTTGGGCTGCTGCCCCCGCGACCCTGCCCTGGATAAGCGGCAGAAGATGGATGGATGGACCTCACACACATTCATTCTTGGAGCAAACTTTGCCGACTTGGATTGCAGCTTGCAACAACAAAAATTACTGCAAGCTTACGGTGCACACCAACCACAACCAGAACTGATGTGCTGCCATACTGAGCATTCCAGTCTTTACTATTGCTTGCTGCAGTGTGGAAATGGTGTCTGTCCATAAAAATGAGGACCTCAATGGGGAACCAGTGGATGATTGTCACATTAAAGAACTGAGTAATGCATATATTAATATTTTAATATATGCCAGCAAACCTGTCCTTGGAGACGCAACTCTACAATGCACCAACTACGCCTGTATCTTCAAGTGAACTTCAAAGAAGTAAATCAGGCATAACTATTTGTCTGTGTGCGCAACAGAGTGTAATATCTACTCAAGAATTAGAATTTATTTTCATCACACGTTGTAAGCATTTTGGTCTCACAGCTTTCCATTTAATAGGTAAATTTTATATAGATGGTCTAGAGGTTAGATGTGCAACACTAACACTTTTGTCAAAAATATTTTAGAAAAAAATTGAATAAAGAGAAATTTTCATTTTTCTATTATCTTTTTAGCTTTAAAAGGCACAATTTTAACAATTCAGTTCAAAACATTGTACTATTGCATATTTACTGTCACACAATCTGTTGAAGCATATAAATACAATGTATGTGGCAATTAAAAAGACTGCTAGCTAAAAGATGTGTGAGATGCCAAACATCCTGTCCGGACACTTGATAGTCTAGTCTGAACAGATCACCATCTCGGATCGCTTTCCTGCTAAATCCTGTGCCTTTTCTTCAGCCCTTCACTATTTGGACTGACATGTGTCATCAGTGATCAGTCATGAATGAGCTCACAGCGTCACTGCACCTGACCCAAAGAGGCTGAAGGAGCTCTAATGGAAAACCCTTAAAAACACACACACGTACACTGAGTGATTCGAAGAATGCTGACTGGCCTGTTTTTGTGTAATTAAAACACTGAAGAGCATTGCTGTTTACAGCGCAGATAACAAGTATAATTAATTTCCAAATACCAGAATGTGGAATAAAAAAAAGTGCCTATTTAGGATGTCACTGCACAAAAAAACGTGCTTACTTATAAAGGCCTTTGCTGTGCTGTGCTAATACTCTGCACTGTGTTCCCATTTTTGCAGGCGCACACAAAGGCAACAGTAAAAATAGATCACGGCAGCTGAGCTCTTATCACAATCCTTCCTTTTCTGTTTATTCTTGATATTACTGAAAACACTGCTGTTGGGTGAAGAGCAGCACTCCCATTAGTGTACCTGTCTCACACATTAACTACAAACTGTGGGGCTCTGAGACTGACTCTGAAGGATGGCAGCAGCACTCACAGCTGGATGGTGTGACGGAGGAGTATTCATGGGGACTGGTGCTCTGTTGTGCTAGGATCTATCAAGTCAGATCAATGTCATTTTCTGCACTTTACATAAAACACTGAGGCTCTACCCTTTCATTTGGGCGTTTTTTGTGTGTGTGTGTCAGTTTTAACAGACTCTATGTAGACAGAGACGACATTAGATACGTGACAAACTGTGCAACTATTTTCATGTCCAAGGCATAAAAATCTTTTCCAGTATAGTTGTTCTTTTGCTAACGTCATCTACATAAAAAACTCTGTTTTTGTTGTAGCTCAGTTCAGTATCAGTGTAAAAACAATTGTGATGTGTAAATAAGTGGGTATCAGTCCCACTTCCAGTCATAGAAAAAGGACAGCACACTCCATTTCACTTCCAAAGTTGCTGTATCAGGAAATACTAAAACGCCATCTAGCCCTTCTTTGGTCCTAAAATATTTAAACACAACCAAACATGACATGTTACACCATGTTATTATTTATTTAACAGAAATCCAGAAGCAGTGTGTGAAAAACTACACTACATAACTTAGTAGCTTGTAACCACCTTTTGCAGCAATGGCATTCAGTAATATTTTTAATAGTTTTATCAATATCTCATGTCATGAGCTTTATATATAACATGCAAACTGAAGTCTGAAGAATCTGAGATGTAGATCTTGGATTTTTACTTGTTCTCTGATGGTCTGAACTCAGGGTGAATTTGCTGGGATATCCATTCCTGGAAAAACTGGCAACTGTCTTGAATGTCTTCCACTTGTGAATAATCTTTCTCACTGTAGAATGATGGACTTTAATGGGCAGCAACAACTGGTTCTCTAAGACCATGTCTTAATTCTTTAATGCTCCAGACCAGCAAACTGGCAAAACGTCTGCAGTTGCAGATGTTGCTTGACAATGATCCATTAATCAAGTAATCTTAATTACTATGTAAAGGTGCACTTCACACAGTTCTTCTGCATTTTGGCTCAATTTCTGTTAAATAAATAATAAAACTTTTTTAATATGTTAATTTATCTGTTCATCAAAGGTAAGAGGGCTATAGATGGAGGAAGCATACTTGGACACAGGAATAGTCTTCAGCTGATGTGCAGCTGATATTACTTACAGCGTCCACAGATGTCAGGACAGGCCAGAGTGATGTTGTTGAATATGTATTACTGTATTATTGAGAAATGCACAAATTGTTCTTTATTGGGAAACCAAACTGGTACCTCCACTTTTCCAGGAGCATCAACCCAAACGTAAGCTCCTCCTATCAGAACAAACCTTTTCAGTATTTTATTATTTAACTCACATAGTTACCATGTGGCTGTAGCTCAGGTGGTAGAGCGGGTGACCTCCAGGCTCCTCCAGTCTATATGCCAAGTATCCTTGGGCAAGATACTAACCCCATGTTTGCCTACTGGTGATGGTCAGTGGGCCCAGTGGCGCCAGTGTCCGGCAGCCTTGCCTCTGTCAGTGCGCCCCAGAGCAGCTGCTGCTACAGCTTGCCATCACCAGTGTGTGTGAATGGGTGAATGACTGAATGTAGTGTAAAGCGCTTTGGGGTCCTTAGATACTAAGTAAAGTGCTTATGCAGGCCATTACATAGTTAAAATTTCTACACAGAAGCATAAAGAAGTAATTCAGTTCATCATTTCTGAAAACCACAAATGCAAAAGTTTAGCAGTGATGCTTAAAAAAACACAATTTAAAGGAAGCCGTACTTCAGTCCTCTCTGGTTGAAATCTGGTTGAAATCTGCTATAAAATTCATTTCTCTAAGATAGCAGCAGCATGAAGCAGTGCATCCAGCCCTCAAACACTTTGGTAAAAGTGGAATTAGTTTACAATAATAAATTATGTTCAACGAGTGGGCTCACCGAGTAGTTATTTTAGAGTATGAAAATGGTGACAATACTAATACTTAAGAAAATGACCAAATTTAAAGTTAATTTCAGACCAGTGTATTTCACTTAGCCTAGCTAAGACTTAAGACAAATTAGTTTAATTAATATATCATGTATCACGGCAGCACAGGCCTCACACGTCCAACCAAAACAACAAGTCTATTTTTTGCCAGCTAGATGTAACAGAACAGCAGAAGTTACCAATGCAGTGTATTGAGGGCCATGTGTTATCGTTAGTCATGGGTTATGCCTGTGATGGGCTTCTTCAAACATCCAAACAAAGCTAACAAGATAGATTTGGCTCTTTGGTGATGAAAATAATTTCTCCAAAGTTAAAAGAAGACAGACAACAGCATGTTGCTGTAGTACAGTCAGCTGAGGACGCTGTGGGGAAGAAGAGAGACGGCAGAGCATTGATGAATTATTCACCACTGTGTGCTTTATTATTGTTATAGATCTTTGCCTTATGCACATGGGAATGATTCTGCTGTTCAGCTTTGAGCTCCACCCTCCTCCGACCTCCAGTCTACTCTTCCAAACCAGACGCCCATTTTGGGATATTACACCTACATTATTTATCACCCGTTGCTGCAGATTCCGTTGTCTCCAACTCTACGCTGCCAGCATCTTTTTCCTCATTGTGATATGTGCATTTTATAAGAAGCTTCGAGGCAAGGAAATACACACACGCTCATGAATGCATTAGCATATGTGCCAATATGCTCTGGAAACTATCATCAGCATGCACCATCTCTGAATTCCCATATCTGAAACTGAATACCTTTGGAGAGTGTTTTCATCTTTAAGAACACACACACACACACACACACGCACACCAGTCTATTAGCACAGTGGACTGAACGCAGAACTCTTATAATATTATACATTTCAATAACGTTTCCCAACGTTAACCAAAGGCAGCTGTGGGAGTTTCTACTGCAGGGGGAGTAGCATCTAAATGAAGTTCAAGGGTAATGAGTAACTATGGATATGTTAAATGTAAAATAACAACGGAATGTTCTTGATTCCTTCATTTCTTGCACATTTGTCACAATGTTTCAGATCATCAAACACATTTTCATATTAGACAGATGATTTCAACAATTCTTGAAAGAGCTGTTTCCAAACTGATCATTTGCAAAGCAGTGGTTTATTTGAAGAGGATTTAGAGTTCATCACTAGTGATGTCAGTGCAGTATTTGATACTTTTGATCACAATAATTTACTGATTAAAATTCACTGTTGGTATTAAAAGAATTGTGCTGCAGTGGTTTGAATCATATCTACCTCATAAGTGTTCTTCAACCGTAAAATGTAATCACAGCGTTCCTGAGGGTTCTGTGCTGGGACCATTACTTTTTACATTATACCTGCTTAGAGAGATCATATTAGAAAACACTAAATACATTTTGTCTTGATGCATGCTCAATCATCCAGGAATCATCTGGACATAGCATCTTCAGCTGATCAATCACCATTGATCAGTGGCTGTTGATCAATGGTCATGACAAATTGCATATTCATGATCAAGAAACTGACCTCCCAGCCCATTGTTCACCAGTGGTGCTAGTGTAAGTGATTATACTTCTTCTAAGGCTGGAAACCTGCAGTCAACTTAGATTGAAGAAGTCACCTGGATGGTGATGAAACGTTTCTCCCACTGAAAACGTCATGTCCAGATGAACACATTCAACTTTTTGGGACTAAAATTTTTGCTATGCAGATGATACCCAGGTTTAATATCTATCTTTTGCTTTTGTTTTTTCCCCTTTTTTTCCATGAACCAGATAATACTAATCAACTAGTAAATACAACAGTACTGTGTTTAATCATTAGCAATTCTTAAACTCTGGCTCTCTCAAAAGTCTGACTTTTGAGGTTATCTGGGAACAACTATACTGCAGAGTGCATGCTGTATGCTATAAGAATGCAGGAATTTCTTTAAGCATTCCAGATGATGGATGGTGAGTTTTGCTATTTGACTAAAAAGAGAGAATGAGTGTCGTGGGGCGTGGACTGCGGGACTGCTGCAGGGGAAGCGGACGCACCCGAGCGGCATCCCCAATCACGCCTCACCACATAAAATGGGAACTGGGTCCTGTGTTGTTGTAGAAATGTTCAGCTGTGAGCTGAAAAGCTTCAGCCTGTGTGTAAAAACGGCAACTGTAGTGAATAAAGAATGCTGAAAAGCACGAAAATGTCGTCGGATCTGCCGTGGTTCATTTAAAATGCAGATTTTTAAACAAAGCATGAAATTAACATCAGTGATGGTACCAGACTAGCTTGTACTGTGCTGTTAAAATGAGGATAGAGAGAAAATCTTCATTTCCAGTTGCTTTAGGTTGAGGTCCTAAGTGAAACTGTCCATCACTGACAGAGGAGATAGCTCTAATTTGCTGGAGCTTCTGACAGTAATCTAACAGTTGTTCGAAATCCTAAATCTGATTTGCTCTGTTGGCTGCATGCTCGCCAGCTCTGAGAATAGTCAACCTTGCATGTAAACCGTTGGACAGCTGGTGTTCATCTTCAAACTTCAGATCAAGGCTTGACGTATAGCTGGACTGCTGTGTGACCTTCAAACAGGACAGCAATCATAAACGTTGACTGAGCTGGGAGACAAACAGGAGAAGATAGATGCTGTTATATTCCACTCTAAACATGCACGCACGCACGCACGCACGCACGCACGCACGCACGCACGCACGCACGCACGCACGCACGCACGCACGCACGCACGCACGCGGCTCCTTTAAGAGGTTCAGATGAACAACAAGATACATCCTTTCAAGAGCTATGACTGTGTGCAGCTACAGTGGCTTGCAAAAGTATTGGGCCCCCTTGAACTTTTCCACATTTTGTCACATTACAGCCACAAACATGAATCAGTTTTATTGGAATTTCACGTGAAAGACCAAAAGTGGTGTACACGTGAGAAGTGGAACCAAAATCATACGTGATTCCAAACATTTTTCGCCCTATAAGACGCTCCGGAAAATAAGACACACCCAATTTTAAAGGAGGAAAATCTAGAAAAAAAAAAGATTCTGAACCAAATGCTGTAGAACACTTTCTCACACACACACACACACGCTGCCTCTGCCCGTTTTATCGAGCATGCATCGGTGGTGACTTGTGTGGACTTGGTATTTTTATTTTTATTTGTTCCTTTTATTTTATTTTTATTTATCTTTCTTTTGTACTTACTTTTTATGTCATTGTCCCGTCACTTTCATTGCTTTTCATTGTAATACTACAATGTTATCTTTTAAGTGATCTAT
>VURO01014311.1:0-12761 GCA_015108175.1 Pelvicachromis taeniatus | reverse complement strand
GTGTACGGATAAATGTCATTACAAAACCGTTGTGTTTGACGTAATGTTGTTCTTTAAACAACATTAACGAAGATCGAACATCGTTGACTAACGGGTATTTAACGTTAGACACCGTATTTTACAGATTCATAAACCCCATTTTAATTACGCTTATGTGTCGAGCTGAACCTGGCTGGATTGTCTGCGTATTTTGACATTTCAAATAAATATAGTCCTTAAATACATTTTGCCTGTCTTGTTTTATTGACTATAACAACACACTGGTTCCCTGCTTGCTGCCGAAATAATGTACATGTATGAGTGCCAGGTATTTCCAGCTATTATCGACATACAGTTGAAGGTTCGGCACAGCATCCACCCAGCATTTTGTTCTCCGAAATGCACATTTTCTAGTTTATCTGTTTGTTTTACTGTGTGCATGTCTGAGGTTTACCCAGAATTTCTTCCAGGATTATTCCAGAAAAAAGCCAAACCTGCATCATTTCCAGTATTTTAGCCTTTCTATGTTTTTTTGTTGTTACGTTGGCCATTAGTAAGAAAATATGCACATGCCCCACAAGGGCTGCTAAAGATGCAGGTTGTGGCTCATTAGCGATTCAGCGGCTGAAAACGCTGAAAGAAAGAATAAAGATAATTCACCACGCTGGCCTGAAATGAACGTTTGGATGAATCATATCGTGACATTCACCACTGGTTTCTGGACTCCACAGTTTGAAGCCTTTTACGTTACGATTCAAACTACTTTGGTGCAAAGTAAGAGGGGCACCTCAATGTCACCCATATATATTTAAATTGTTTAACATGCTGGGATATTTATAATTAGAGCAATGTGCACCTATAAGAGCTATTTTGTATCTTAGTAACTGCTCTTGGAGCAACTGCGACTACATCATTTCCACAGGGATTAATAAAGTCTTCTAACTCTGATTCTGGTGAAAGCTATCAGCTATTGCTAGCAACCTTGGTTAGCAAGCTGCATCCATGAACTGTATGGGAGCAAAGTTGCTAATGACTTCAAATTAATAGTAAAAAAAATATATATAAACTCACTCACTCAACTAAAACACAACCCCCTGAGCTTGCCTATACCTCAGACATTGTATTTAAAAGGCGTGGGCTACATGTTAGTGGCTTACAGACAGGGTCTATGTCAGGACACTTGTCACTTTAAAAGGTTAACAACATCCAAACAAGTAAAGGTACTTGCTCTCTTATTTCCCACGTGGCCATTGCAGTGGACGGTTCACATGTTTGATTTGGCACAGATTTTATACTGGAAGCCTTTTCTGACGCAACCATCCTCGGGGCTTGGGGCCGGCACTGAGAGTACACAAGCTTGTGACCCCTGAGGCCGGGTTCAGCAAAATCCAAACTAGTGCATTATAAAAAATTAAAGCCTACATACAGTCTGGTATGAAGGGGGAGCTACTGAGACGAAAGCTGTTTTTTACCCCAGGCTGAAAACATGTTATTTTAATGACTGAGACCCGGCATTTTAACATGGGAGTCTATGGGAATGTTTTTGGGAGTCGGCTTTCTTTTTCAACCTAAGAGGTTTCCACTTATTACATCAAACGACCATTTACTATTGCACCACACGTTGGAGTTGTAATGTTTAATTTGAAAACACTCAAAAAATCTTTTTGAAAGGAAAAGCTATTTTTGAGGAAAGCGTTTCTGGTAGGAGTTTAACTTGCACGCAGTTGTCTTTGCCGCTTTCAGACAGGACAGACGGGGCAACATTGCATAAAACATGCAATGCTGATGAGGTTGCATTTAGAGTCAGAGTGTGGCACGGGGGCCGTGGGCTGCTGGGAAAACTAGATTCATGTTTGAAACCTTTACAGTTGAAGCTCAAGCTGCCTGCTCTTGTCTTCAAAAGGAAGAGTGTCTTTTTAGTGCAAATCACAGTACACAGCAGAACAGCTCGGGTCACGTGCCAACACTCTCAAAGGTCACGCATGGAACGACCTCAACTTTCACAAAAAGAAAAAAAAAATCCCTCTGACAGTGGCTGACAGCTGATCGAGTTAACATTGTTTGTGTGTGTGTGTGTGTGTTTTTTTGTATACCCCTGCTGTCATTCACCTGTTTATTCACATTATATCAGCTGGAAACCCCTGAGGGACTGCATCATAACGCTGACAGGTGATAGCGCCGTCCTCCTCCAGCATTGGCTAACCTTCTGCATTTCCACTCTGGAACAGTGTTTGCATTGATTGCTTCTCAGATAACAAAAAAACCCCTCAAATGTCCTCCAGGATGGTCTTGCTTAGTTTTTATTGTTTGGCATCACAGAGGGCCCCTGATGGAAACAAGGTCCTCCACCTCAGAGTGGAGGAAACACAAAATGAAGTGTTTGTTCTGGCACTTCTTGGTGTGTTTTTTTTCTTTTTGGGGTCATTTTTCCATCTTATTGTAGACTTTAATGTGTCTTTGCATCCATTTGTGTTCATTTTGTGTCAAATGTTTCGTGTCCTTGTGGTGCACTCGCATCTATCACGTCTCTCCTTTTATACTGCTTATGGATGGTTTGCGTTTTCCTTTGTATCTCTTACGTCTCTTTTTAAATGGACTGTTTTCATTCATTTCCTGGATGTTTGGGAATCTCTCAGCAGTCCTTTTTGCTTCACTTTTTTTTTTACACTAGGCTTTTTTCTCTTTGGGTTGATTTGCATCTCTTTGTACTAACAGTCAATTCAAACAAAAGCCTACAGGGGGCTGGTGTCATGGGGCAAGGTGAAACCCTGTGCTTACTGGGGCCATCAAGTAACCCCGCCTCCCCCTCATTCAGACCACCCAAGTTAACCGTGTGCACTCGATGACTTATTATGACATAATTGGACCAATCCATCAAGTGGGGTGCTGGAAAAATATATTTAAAAATCGTAGTTATATAAGCCACACGCAGTAATATATTTTGGTCATCACAGCAAGTTTGGCATCAGAGCAATCAAGTCACAACTCTCTAAAGTGGATCATAACGTTCCGACGCCCTTGAAGTAGAGGGAAGTGACAAACATGCTGCACTTCAGAAGATTATTGCTCCTCATATTAATAAGATTCTACTTATGGAAACGCATACACGTTTTTTTCTTTTTCTTTTTTTGCACGTGTGAGATCAAACTATGAAGACAAAGTTAGAAACACATGGATTTCTCACATACTAATTAGTGGGTGTCAGAGCCATACGATTGTTGTGCTGTGCTTTGTATATCACACAGAGAACTTGGCAAGATCCACAGCAATAGATTGACACTGGTGCCAAGAGGATATCTGAGGGCCAATTTGCTGAAGAAAGATCCAGCATCTGAGCAGCTGATCCCTCCAGATAAGAGCACAAAGCTCATTTTCAGCTCCTTACAAAAAATAAAAAAATATCGCTCTTCCGTGCTTTTTGTTTTCCACATTGCCACCCCAAGATTACTGTGGGGGGGGGGACCATCACAGTTCGGTTCGCGGCTAACAGGTTGAATGTCCAAGATGACCTAAAATCCATATTTAGTTATAGAGCAGTACAAGGCAGATGAAACCCAATGTGTTCGGAGAATTGTTTGCACCCTCCTCCTTCTCTGGATGAAACCTATAAAAATGCTGTTTTGCAGGTGTTGGACTAAAATCGCATACATATTTTAGTAATCCCTTCATGTCATAGAGATCTATCTATTCAGGCAAAGAAAACAGCAGGTTTCAGTTTTTACGCAGTCTCAATTTCCCTTTAAGATCAAAGTAAAGCAGAAAAGCAAATAAAAGATATTGGATGAACTGAAGTTAACACACAGTCACCTGCTGTTATTTATACATTCTCTGCATAGCAGCTGTCTCTCGTGATTATTACCTGCTGCCACAATGCAACTCCTTTGAACGGTTTCGTAGCTGGCCACAGCAACTTAAGGCGCAACGTTTAAGTGGGCATGCTATAATTAGCAAATCTGGCTTAAATGAGAGAAGAGACACTCTAGACAGATGCGTCACGTTGAGGACAGACTCAGCCTACATGTGTCAGAGACGCCAATTAGTGTCTCGAACTGCATTAAAAGTAATTCTCCACCCATGCGCTGTTTTATTCTGCCTTGGAAACTGGCTGTGGAAATGCTGCACAAACAATGCAAGACAGTGGTCAGCTGGTATTCCTATCAGTTACACTGGATTTAATTGGCCACGAGTCTTCACAAGGGAAAACATATGGCATACGGCAGCAGAAGCAGGGTGTATTCATTTCCGTTCACATTTTATCATGTATGTCTGCTTTGAAAATGTATCATCACTTTAATATAATCACTAAATGGTCATTGTTTTACCAAAACATGCTTTGAAGGTCCGTAGGCACAAAAAAAACCCAGTGGAGTCTTATAATGAAGTAGACAGAGCCTGTCAAGTGTAGAGTAGCCCAACATTACTAATATAAATAATTCAAATCTTTTACCACATGTGACTACATTGCAAAGCTGCTGTTTACATTTAGCTCCATAAATATTTGAATGAAAACACAAGTTTTGTAATTTTGCCTCTGTACCTCACCGCAGTGGACGTAGGTCTCTTCCCCTCTTCTTCCATATCGAGGTGAACTTGTGTCAGAATGATGGAGAGAGAAACATGCAGAGGAGGAAATGATCTGAAGGATACCTTATCAGCTATCAAACATGGAGGACGCAACGGTGTTTAGTGATGACGTGACTGATGATAGTAGTAGGGTGAATTTAAAGTATATAGCATCATTAGTATTTATTCTCTGCTCAGTTTCAGCCAAATGTTGCAAAACTGCAAAAAAAAAAAGCACTTCACGGTGCAAATGGATAATGACCCAAAGTATAGTGAAAAAACAACCCAAGAGATTCTCAAAGCACAGAAATGGAAAATTCTTCAAGTCACTCACTGGATCTCAACCCAATAGCGCATGCTTTCCAGTTATTAAATAAAAAAAACTGAAGACAGAAAGATTTACAAACAAGCGGCAACTAGAGGCAGTAAAGGCCTGGCAGAGCATCTCAAGAGAGGAACAACTTTTGTAGCTCTGGCAACGAAAGAAAGCAAATCTGTCTATGCACTGTTATTTTATGTTCATTCTTTCTTTCTTTTTTTTTTAAATTTAGGATCCACAACTAGGATTTCTTTATATAACCATACTTGATCCTGAACTGCAATTGAAGTTCTTCCAACTTAAGAATATAAGTCACCAGGTGATAGAAACTAGCTCTTGCTCACAATATATTATATATATATACCAATCACAGTTCTGATCACTAACAAGTGTCAAGTGTAGGCTGTGTGCAGGCGGGAATGGTGGACCCAAAGTGCAGACTCACAGAGGCAAACGTGAACTCAAAACTCAGTTTATTTGCTGGATGGTAAAAAGAAGAGGCAAACTAAGTATACTGGAACTAATAAGGCCTTAACCAGGCACAGCACACAGCATGAGACAAGGGAGACCATAACACAGACCAATGAAAACACAGGGCTTAAATACACAGAGGGAGCAATCAGGGAATGGGAGACAGGAGGGAAACACAGCTGGGACAAATCAGGGCTAACGAGACAAGGGAAGCAACACCAGATACATTAACATCGGACACAGACTTTCAAAGTAAAACAGGAAACATAACAGAGAGACACGGACATGAGAAGGGGATGCAGCTGACAGGGGAGACAGCAACCATGGACCACAGACAGAAAAGAGAAACTAAAAACTCTACCATTGAACCCAAAAGACTAGAAATAACAAATAATGACACAAAGTTCTATAGTAATGCAAAACTCAAAACACTGTGTCAACGACCCAGGTACCCTAACAACAAGTTAAGTAAGTAACACTGATTATTTCTTCATCATAGTACCTCTTAGTGGGTGGAATATATTAGTGAGTGAACATTTTGTCCTCAAAGTTCATGAGTTAGAAGCAGGAAAAATTAGTTTGATGAGGGGCAAATTGTGATGTCTTGATGACTGGGTCAGAGCATCTCCAAAACTGCAGCTCTTGTGGGGTCCCTGTCTGCAGAGGTCAGTGTCTATCAAAAGTGATCTAAGGAAGGGACGGTGGTGAACCAGCGACAGGGTGGCCAAGGCTCACTGATGCATGTGGAGAGCAAAGGCTGGCCTGTGTGGTCCAGTCTAACAGATGCTGCTGGTTCTGATAGAAAGGTGTCAGTGCATAACTACTGTATTTGTTGTGAACGGGGCTGCACAGCTGCTGGCGAGTTAGGGTGCCCATGCTGATGATCATGTCCATTCCGCTAACGATGGGCACATGATCGCCAGACCATAACCACAGGTGGCCTGCTTTGATGAATACTGTTTTCTTTTGCATCATGTGGAAGGCTGTTTGTGTGTGCGCCCACCTACCTGGGGAACACCTGTACATTGTCCATAGTGCATCTCAATGCACTTAGGAAATAAGGCAACCTGGCAAGGACAGTGCAATGCAATGCAATGTTCTGCTGGGAAACCTTGGATCCTGACATCCACGTCGATGTTACTTTGACATAAAGCACCTACCTGTTGCAGACCATGTACACCCTTTCATGGAAACAGTACTCCCTGATGGCTGTGGCCTCTTTGAGCGGGATAATGTTCGATGCCACAAAGCAAAAATGATTGAGCATCTGTGATGGTGCTGAACACATAAGTCCAATCTATGGAGGTCTGACCTCGCAACTTCCACGGCTTAAAGGATCTGTTGCTAACAACTTGGTGTAAGATATCACAGCACACCTTCAGGGGTCTAATGTATAGACTGGACATTTTTTATAATTGGAGAATGTGAAGAATCACTTGATCCCATTGTTGATTTCCTTAATTGTTTTCATCAGTTTTTTTTGTTAAAGCCACAGAGAGTAATAGAAGGAGAATAGACCATTGGTGGATAATTTGGGTATCGGTTACATTCCATTACCATTATTTGATCAATCCAGACTCCTGGCAGGGAGGACCAAAAAAATGATAAGAGCAAGTATACAAGTATACAAAACCAATCTTTGGCCTACTGGGAATCAGTTACCAGGTTGTTGGACCAGTCAGATAGTAGAAATGGGAATTATTTTAAAAGGCTCTCACTGCTGGTGATTTGATTCTGGGTTCCTCTGGGCTGCACATCAAAGTGTTCTGAACTGTGAATCGGGCGTGATGGATCAAACACCGTCTGCACAGTTGAAGTGTTGAATAAATGTTTGTGTAAATGGGTATAGATGGCACGTAGGGTAAAGTACTTGGTCAGTAAGTGGTCAATAAGACTATAAAAGTACTCTATATAAAAGTGGACTAAGAAGTAAAGAACCGATGCAGAAACAAGGAAGCAATAAAGGGATGGAATTCAGTTATGATGATGTGAGTAGCTATGCAGGCAAATTCTCATCAGAGCTGTGCTTCTTGCATGCAAACAAATGTAATTGTTTTTTTTTAACACTGTTTTAACTTGTCCCCGTGCAAGCACAGCAGCGGATGGAAATGTGTTCGACAGTATGCAAAGTAAACCAAGGAGACATTTTTTTTTTTTTTTAGTAGAAAACCAATGAAAGCAACGAAAAACTGCATTGCTTTAAACAATTGAATGAAAAAAAAAAGTCAAACCTGAACGCATGGCCAGGACGTGAACTTTCCATTCAGCTGCTAACTGCAAACTTTTTATAGCCCTGTATCTTTCAAGCCCACAGATGGGCGAGTGCACTGTCAAAGATACATTCAGAAGATAAAATCTTCTATAAGGCTTTTATCCTTTGATGTCTGACATTAGCTTGTGTTGTGGTTCTATAAACATGTTTACACTAGCAGTAAGAGACCTGCATTGGATGATGTGTAATTTCCCTCTGCTAGTTTCCATCTCTGAACTGTCATGCTTCATCCCCGAGTCACCCTTGGGAATATGGTGATGAAAAAGGAGAAACAAACTGAGTTGTGCGAAACAGTCGTTTTCTGAGCAGGCCTGCACGATTACAAGAACAGATAGAGAAAGAATGCTGACTTGGAATAAAAGCCAACCGGATATCTATAAAGAACAGAGCCTTGACCACATGTAAACCACACCACTGAGGCCAGATGATACTGGTTTACCAGTGCGCTTTGATCAGACACACAGGATATGATGGAGCTTTCCCTCTTTAACATTTTTATCGCAGATTGCTTTTATCTGAGCATCTATCTGCCATCCTATCAACTCCCATTTCTCTTAACCAGTGGCAGCGCTTGGGGCTGTCAGGACGATGAGCACAGAGGCACAATGGAATAAAACGGTGATTTTGTCTGTGGCTGAGTGGGTGTGTTTGGCTACGCTCATACCTCAGACCTTCCTGCTCAGTTCTGAATTGCCTTCTTATATCTGATGTTCTTGGATCAGTGTTCCAGTCTATTCTAGGATCCATCTGATACCAATAAGAACTGACAGCAATGTCAAAGAGATGACAGAGCAAAGATGCTGTATATGTATTTGCACGTATACATCTCCTGCTTGTTTAGAGCACATCTTGAGCACATTCAGCCTCTGACTGATCCACAGCGTCCCCTCCCAGATACTAATCAAGGCGGGCAGTTAACTTTGCTGACTCTGTGCTTGTCGCAATTTACCCAGGTCTTCTTATTGCTACGTCAAACCTCATATATTCTCGCGTAAATTTTCAAATTGAAGCTGCACGCAAGTTGCAAGCTCAGGGGAATTTTTGTGTGTTCCTGCATTTTAAGCAAAAGTGCTGTCATTTTACTGGCAAATAGAGTTTTGGTAATTAAAGAAAACTGAGTAGTGTAAAAAAAGAACCCACAAAAAAAAAAAAAAAACCCCAAGCAAAATTAATATTTAAAATTACAGAACGGCAGCCGTGTTTGTCGTTTCTCACATTTTTCCTGCTCACCGAAAGGCATCTGTGATTTGGTGAGCTGTGGTTGTTGCAGTAGATTTTTTCTTTAAAGTGAGGCCCATTGATCAACACTGGAGTCTAGAATGCAGAAATATGCGGGTTATTATCTATGCAGCTTTAAAAAAGAAGAAGAAGAAGAAAGTGTGTTGTTTTTTTTTTGTGTGGCAAAACCCAAAAAGAAGTCAATACAGCACCGACCGCATGAATGCAGCTCTGCTGTGCTCACACCCAGTAAAAATCATTAGACCGGTGTCATATATCAGAGAAAATAAATGATTTTTTTTTTTCCCTTACGGTGTGGAAAGCAGTTTTTGCAGGCATGCCAGCATCTGCAGGTGTGTGTACGAGCCACACATTTCAATAACCGGATGCGACCGGCCTTTACTTTGTGCCCGCTGAAGTCCGAGCACAGAAATGTAGGGCAGACCTCATAACCCTTTTGACAAGCCGAGTTAGGCACATCAAACCGGCTGTGCTTTGGCACACTTATTGAGAAAATGTTAGGCGAGAGCTCCTCCCCTATCTTTCAAAGTCTCCAAATTATGACAGAAGGAAAAAAAAAAAGAAAACGCCTTCCCAGGCCTGCTCTGATAAGGAACGATTGAAACCTTATCGATTTGCAGTTATTTGAAGGCGGATATAGAATATCTTGAGCGGAGAAGACTCTGGGAATGCTGAGCACAGTCGCTGAGACACTGGATTCCTTCCTACTCTTGTCACAGCCTCCTTCTGTGCCCCGGGCCTCCTGTCGCCATGCACTGTGGTGCCAGCAGTTAGCGCGACAGCTGGTCTCTGTGCTTTCTTCCACTCTGCGTCCCAGAACACCCAGCTACCACGGTCTCTCATCAAGTCCTGTGAGCCAATCCATGCTTTCATCTCCTGACAGCTGACAGCCAATGCGCATCTACAGATGCTAGTTTAAATCATTCATATGGCTCTTTGCTGCTGGAGATATATCATGCTACTGGGAAGCAATGAGATATCTTTTTCCGCTTGCACCAATAGTGGCCTTAACTAGTTCGTTAGTCAGATGAGGAGGGGAGGGGGGCACGGGGGAGGAGACGGGAGGGAGGGAATTTTCAGAGTGGCGCTGCTGCCTCCATCAGCTGTAATTCAGATATGACACAGTGCTCATAAGTCTGATGAAGCCTTGGCTCATAGCAATAGGCTGAGAGGCTCAGCGAGATTGCCTACTGCAGAGTCACGGGGCTTTGGTAGTTTCCACTTGATTAAGCTCGACTCAATGCGCTCGGCTCTTACTTTAATTTGAAAACTGCACAGGGAAAAAAAAGAGAAAAAAAAACGTAATGAGAAAGTCAAATTCATAGATATGATGTAATTGACTTTGCCGAACATCTAGGAATCCAAAAGAGTTTCATTAGAGGAACCTAATCATAGTTTAATTAGTGGACTTGGACTAGATAGAGCTTCCACGCAGGATCCTATGGAAGTGCGGATCAAGAAGGCGGCAACAGACAGTGATTGAGATGTCATTTATGTTAACATCTCCTCCTGCTGCAGTTCTCCATCTCTCCTTGCCTGATTTGATCTACTTTTCAGGCTCAGATTTTTATTCACCATCACACACTCTTGCTTGATTGCAAGCTGCTCCGCTAATAGAGTACATTGTATCTCAAGCTGCCGCTGACAGCCAAAGAAAGCTCCCAGCCTTACACTTATCTTGTCACGATTTTTCCGCTCCATCTTTGCCTGCTGTTTGTTATACACCAGCCTGCTTTTCAAGGTCCCTTGCAAGGTACAGTATTCTGCAGCATTGTCTGACTCTATTTTGCCTGTTTTCATCTCCTCATTTTATCTGTGCTCAGGAGAGCATCAGCAGATGGAAAAGAGACATTTTTCCGTATTTTTACCGAGGTTTTGCTTCACTTTTCTGCGTGACAGTTCCACATTGTTTTGGACATCAGATAGGTTGCAGTTTGTGATACTATATGACCACCTTGTTTGGAAAAAATATGACTTGGTACTTCTTAAACATCAGCAAGCTATATCTCATGAGCGCTTTTTAGCTTCATGATAACTTCAGCTTACCTTAGCCCATTAAGGAGCTCCCAGACACTACCACACCTTTTGCAGTTAAACCCCAACTCTGTACATTAACGTGTACATTTACTTGCTAGGTAGTAACTTATAGTTTTTTTTTTTAAAGTTTAAAATAAGTTAAAAGTTACACAATCATTTTCACAAAGTTCACTTCCCCTTTGTGACCCAACAAGTTGGAATGAGCTGATAAACTTGTGTACCTGATGACACAGAGACTACAGAGATGCAGTGCAGAAAAAAGCCAAAAGTTTTTTTGCTCGATGGAGGAGCTGCTTTGTGCGGGTATAGTAAGTAAGCTTGAACAGTGTAGGAAATGACAAATTTTGGCATTTAGATCTCAAATGCCAAAATGCCAGTTCTGTGAAACTGCCTGTCTCCTCGTGTTAATCCTGTGAATAAACCTGTTGAACGTTTACAGTGTTCGGCACAATACTGCGTGTCTTTGGGAGGAAGCCAGAGAACTCAGAGAGAACCCACGCACACTTGGGGAAAGCATACAAACCATCTGGCTTGGTGGATTGCAACCCAGGATCTTCTTGTTGTGCAACACTGCGAACTATCATGCCATGGCTGAATTTTCAAAAAAAAAAAAAAAAAGTGGCCTTAATGCTTTAGCACTGGATCATCCTTTATGCAAGAAAATGAAAACTGTCTACTGAACAGTACTGAAGCACTCCCCAAACCAATCCGTCAACCATCAACTGATGAGTGATGCAGATCTGTGTTATCATTGCTGCAATTTTACTTTTACATCATAACTTGCTAATGTGCAGATATATTTTGAAATGTAATTGTTGCACCTACAGGATGATTGTTATTTGCCTGGTGACAAGTAGGCTCGTGCAACATCATATCATCCCTGATAATACTGGGATACATTTCTTTGTGATATAAAAATGTCATATTGTGATATTAATGATATAGCGGCGTCTTGAGTCTACATTGCCTAGCCACACAATGAGAGGAGCCCAAACATGTCTGAGAGCGAGATCAGCCTGGTGCCAGGCTGGGAAAAGGGAGCTGCTTCAGCTGCCTCCAACACAGAGCAATGCTTTCCAAAATATGCAAGAAAAAAAAAGGTTCCTGCTAAAGGTGGAAACAGCAAACTTGTCTCACCACATACAACCAGGCTATGAAGCTGGTGACGGGCGACCCAGAAGTAAACAAGTGACTCAACCAGCATCATTTGCACACTTGCTATTGTGCTCCGTACGGCAGGAAGAGAAAATAATGGATGGAAACACTGAAGCAGCTGGTTAAAAAAGCTCCACCCAAGAAAGGAAACATTGTTCAGCTTCATCATGTGAGAACATTTTTCAGGCTCCTTAAGACTACAAGTTTAAAGTAGGTCAGTTACTGTTAAACTAAAGTGTTGGGCATCTGCAACACATACAGTGTTATTTTACTTATTAACACTAGTTAGGCTACTTTTGTGCTTACATTTGACTCTCTACTTTTAAGATTAGGCTTAAAACTTTCCTTTTTGCTAAAGCATATAGTTAGGGCTGGATCAGTTGACCCTGAATCCTCCCTTAGTTATGCTGCAATAGGTTCAGACTGCTGGGGGACCCCCTTGATTTATTGAGTTTTTCCTTTTCAGTCACCTTTCTCATTCACCATGTGTTAATAGATCTCCCTGCATTCAACCATACTTGTTGTTAATCTCTGGCTCTCTTCCACAGCATGTCTTTTATCCTGTCTTCCTTCTTTCACCCCAACCGCTGGCAGCAGATGGCCCCGCCCCTCCCTGAGCCTGGTTCTGCCGGAGGTTTCTTCCTGTTAAAAGGGAGTTTTTCCTTCCCACTGTCGCCAAAGTGCTTGCTCATAGGGGGTCATATGATTGTTGGGTTTTTCACTGTA
>VURO01014310.1:8108-20534 GCA_015108175.1 Pelvicachromis taeniatus | reverse complement strand
TTACTTCCTCTCCTGGAGAGTCGGGGAGTGAAGTTTCGGGGAGCACCACTCGTGCACTGGGCTACCACAGACAAGGAGACACTCGGGAGCAAAGGAGGAGCACAACTGGGAACTGCATTATTAGTGAACTGTTGGAACACGTTCTGGAGCGCTGTAAGTAAACACACTGTCTTTGCACCTCAGTCTAAAAACCGGCCTGGGTCCTCTTTCCCTCTCACTTCCACCACAATTCAGTCTGAGGAGGGAATAAGAGCCGGTCTCCAACAACCGCCGGGCTCTTTTAAACGCCGGGCCGGACGGATCATTTTTTAATAAGCACCCGGGCTACTAAAGGAAGATATACGCTACATCACCTTTCTTCCTCATTCTGGTGCTCAGTTGAACTTCACTAGGTCACCTTCTGTCTCTCTGTGTCTAAATGCATTACGTTCATGCCGTGTGTTCGGCTAATGAGATATTTGAATTACTGATCATCTAGTCAGGTGAGTATTACAATTTTGTCAAAGGCTTCTGTGGGTCTGACTTTCTGTTGCCTACAGAGGAGTTGCCCCCTGCTGGCTATAGTAGTCTCTGACAGCCAGAAATACTAAAGACCAAGAATCAAAAGGGCACAATTGCAAAGACGTTTTCCTGAAATCATTATGAAGAAGAGAATGAACCATTTTGAGACCCAACATCACAATCGACTCCAACAAATCACTCATAGTTGAATTCTTTCAGTTATCAGCAACAAGCCATCTTATCCAGCTTCTGTTAAACTGAATATAACAAAAACAAAAAATAAGACATTAAGACAAACATGGAGAAAATAATGATCCTTTAAAGCAGGGTGTCAAACATAAGGCCCAAGGGCCAGAATCGGCCTGGCAAAGACTTTGATCTGGCCCACTGGATGGCTTTGGAAAAATTGAAGAGCATAAATTTTGTCTCTTTACTAAAGACATGTAATTAAATAATCGATAAATAATTAAATGACAGCTGTTTTATAATATCTGCTACATAGACTTTTGTTTTTTTACACTCGGTCCACAGTAAATAAATAAACAAAAGGACATTTGTTTTGTAAATTAACAAAAGCTTTCAATTTTATAACTACAGGACTGTCTGAGAAATTAGACAATCTCTAATTTCTCAGACAATTAGACAATCAGACAATCAGACAATAGCTGTTTCTGTCAAATTACAGAAACAGCCAGAAATGTTTCTGTAATTTGACACATTTCTTACAGTTTAAGCCCAAAGAGAGACTGTTTCGTTTGCTACAGCAGCGTTTCTCTATCGGGTACCAGCAGCAGGTCGAAGGCTTCTGATCAGCTGACCCCACTCAGATGAGAAACGTGGAATAACGACCCCCTCACTGTCAAACCTGCCCCCTCCACTCAGTCCTTGAAAACGAGACCTAAAGCCTATTTTTTCACACTGGGTCCTCCTCCACCTGCCAGCATGTATTTTACTTATTTCTCATCAGTTTTCTTCTTTTTCATTTGACATTTTGTACAACACAAGCTGCATCAAAGTGGGCTGTATGTGACCATGCCTGCTTTAAAAGTCTCATGATCTGATCTCCAGGCCTGCTGTCAAGCTTCTGACTCGTGTTCCTGGACAGACACCTGTAAGCCGTACCTGGTATTAGCACGGCAAAGATTAGCCAGCAAATGCTAACAGGCTCTGGCCAATCTATCGTGCATTTGTCAGACTACGCAGCGTCCAGCTGGGGATGAGGTCAGGCACCTTTTAATAAGATTCATTCGGGTTACACAGGGCTGTGCTCTTATTCGTCGTGGGCCTGAGCAGGACTGGAAGCCACTAGATCTATTCCTGGTAAGCTCCTTGGTGAACACACTGTGAGAGAATTCAGTGCTCATGTCAGTGAGGATCTCCGTGTGTGAGGCAGAGCAACAATACAAAGTATTGGCTGGCCATGCAGGACAATAACCAAGGGGTTTGTTTTAGTGCGGAGAGTGGAATGTCCTACAAAGAGCCCCAGCAGAGTGCCTCATCCGGCACATATCTGACACTGAAAGTCAAAGCTCATCTAGAGACACTCACCTTCTGGCAGATCATTTTGCCCTTTGACAGCTCCACGGCCAATCCGAGGTCTGACAGGCGACATTGTCCTTTACCATCCAGCAGCACATTTTCAGGCTTCATATCACGGTACACAATGCCCATGTTGTGCAAGTGCAGGAGGCCACTGGTTATCTGGGCTGTGTAGTAAACCACGCGCTCCATGCGTATGCCTCTCCTCCCCAAGTCGTATATGTGGAACCCGAGGTCTCCTCCAGTCATCAGGTCCATGACCAGGCACAGGTGGTGTCTGCTGTTGTAAGCGTAAGCCAGGTTAACGATAAAAAGGCTGTTGACCTTTTCCAAGATCTGCTTCTCCACGAGGGCCATTCGCTCACCGCCTTTCTTCTTCAAACGCCTCTTATCCAGCTTCTTGCAGGCATACATGTGGCCCGTGTGCTTCACCTGCACCGCGCACACCTGACGGACACAGTGACATTGCTTTCAAATTCATGACCAATCAATATAAAAAGTCTTTGTGCTGCTTTCTGCTGGATCTTTCTGCAGGACAAACCAGCCATGTTGCTATCACAGCAGCCTAAAGGAGCTTTATCTTGTAAGATAAAGACAATAATAGAGAGAAACCAACGGGACGACCCTCTATGACGAGGGTGTCCAACTCAGGCCTCAAAGGCTGGTGTCCTGCAGGTTTGAGATCTCACCCTGGGTCAGCACACCTGAATCACATGATGAGTTCATTAGCAGGCCTCTGGAGAACATCAAGACATGTTAAAGAGGCAATTTAGCCCTTTAAATCAGCTGTGCTGGACACATCTAAAACCTGCAGGACACGGGCCCGTGAGGCCTGGAGTTGGACACCCGCGCCCTGTGAGCAAGCACTTGGAGACAGTGGGAAGGAAAAACTCCCTTTTAACAGGAAGAAGCCTCCAGCAGAACCAGGCTCAGGGAGGGGCGGCTGTGAACATTTAGGATTGAGGTGAGGAAGACAGGACAAAGGAAACAATGTAGTACACAATAATGAAAGGTACAACACAACATTATTCTGTAGCAGGTCATTTATGGGCATTATTTAAGGTAGCAGCCTGCCTCACCAATGTGAGTCACGCAGTCGGGCTATTGGACTGCAGCAGGAAGATCCCTGGACTGATTGTCCTTCAGTGTCAAAACTCTTTTATTCTGACGTTAATGTGTTTGGCACCCACCTCACCAAAGCCACCTTTTCCCAAAGTCCTGAACTCATAAAAGTATTTGTCGGTGACCTTCTGCCTCTCGTACTCCTTCCACTGCAGAAACCTGTAGAAGAACTGGCTTTTCAGGTACTCTGTGAAAGGTCTTCCCTTCAGGAACTCCCTGGTGGCTTCTCTCAGCTGGTCCAAAATCACCTCATCAAAGTTACTGTCTGATAAGTCCTGGCATGCTTCAGCATCCTCGTCTGTGAAGTAGGACACGAATGTCGTAGACTGAGGCTGGCAGAACTTGGCGAGGATCGTCTGTTTGGCTTTCTCTCTTTTTTCATCTTCAGCAAACCTCCACTTGCTCAGCTCGTCCAGAAACTCCGCAGCAGCCGCGTACTGGTCGTTAGAGGCCAGGAGAAACTGCTGGAACAGCTTCCTCCCGATAGGCTGTTGCTCACATAGTGACTCGTACCTCTCTCCCTCTGCTGCCTGGAGAACAGAGGCCTTCTTCAGTTTGGGCAGTGTCAGGGACAGCCTGCGTTTCCTCAGCTCGTTGCGATCGATCTGCTGGGCCTTCAGGTAGGTGGTGTTGGCCACCAGGTTGCCCAATCCCAGCAGGTCACCCATGCTGGATGTCTCCTGTGGCACACCAGCAGGCAGCGGATGAACTGAAAACGCTGACGTTAACCCATCTGCAAGTTCTACGTTCAACTGAGCACCTGCATCTTGAGCGTCCCTCCCTTCTTGAGCCACGCATGTTTGAGTCCTTAAAAGCACCACCGTCCTTAGGGATTTGTTGGCGGCTAAGCGTTTATTCGTAGGTGGCACACGGGGAAAGCAACTTATGCGGTTTGAACTTAAGAGGCTTTATGCTGGTCTATTTTTAGGAGTTACAAAGTGCCCGTGTGCAGTAATTGGGCTGGCAGCATGACACGATGAGGTGGCTGATAAGGACCTAACAAGTTACTGTAAGGTTGATGAACTCCTGAGAGAACAATGCCACTGACCATGCTATATGTGCATGGGATTTGGTATGCACACTTATTGGTTTATTATAACTTTATTATCGTCTTCACTAAAGGAGTCCTAATTGGCCCAGCAGCTGATTTTTCCTAATAACTTACAAAGCGACTGAAGCCTTAAACTCCACCTTAATATCGTTGCTCGGTGTTAAAACGCCCAGCACGTGTACTACCTCTGAAAATTAATTTTTTTTAACTCTGATTACAAATGACAGGACTTTGTTTCCTCTTTTACTTTGTGGATAGAACAGCATGAAAAACTGGATACAGTTCATCATTTATACCAAGTTCTGACCTTCTGAATGTTGGAGCAGAACTTGAGACTCGTCTGACCAGGAAGCTCTTTTCCTGTCGTCGCCTCAGCTTCCTGTTCTCAGCTGACAGAAGTGACACCCGGGGTGGTCTTCTGCCGCTGTAGCCCATCCGCTTCCAGGTTCAACATGTGCATTCATGCCTCTGCATACTCTGCAGTCTGACCGTACTCCTGACATGTTCACAGAGAACTGCTGGTCACTACATATTTTATCTTTTAGACCAGTCTAAGCTCTACAGATGGCTGCGTGGGGAAAACCCAGTTTATTAGCATTGTGTGAAATACACGAATAATCGTGAGACGTTCAAAGTCACTTCAGCTTTTATTCCTCATTCTGATGCTGTTCCTGTAGCTCGTCTCTGCACCTACATGTCACAGTGTTCAGTGAGTCATATCGTATCACTGTTTTTCTGAAAAAACCTCCACACCTTACAGATCTTCACAAGTCTTTATTTAAAAAAGAAGAAAAAGGTCACATACTCAAGGTGTGCCAAACACCACCACAGACACCAATGTGAAGCTAACACGTGACCAAACAACTGAACATATTTCATCCATCTTCTTCAGGACTCCACAGTAACCAGTGTGTGCAGCTTTGTCCTTCCTCTGGTACCGGGGCTACGGAAAACATGCAATCAATAAGCAGGAGGACAGCTGCGGTGCCAGCGGCTCCACAAGGCTCTGCAGAGGTCACCGCCAAGTCTGTCACCGCGGCGGGTGCACGCAGGTGTGATCCACCCGGAAGTGCAGCTCATTTGCCGATTCTCTGAACCACCCAGTCCTGCTGGCAGAGCGGGCAGCGGTTGTTCTGCTTCACCCACAGGGACATGCAGCAGTTATGGAAGGAGTGGTTGCACTCTCCCCACACAACTGAAACGGAAAGGCGGCGCATGAGTGGCACACACCGAGAGAGCGTTTACAACAAGCTCAAACATGCACGACATCTTTATTATTGATGCAAATGTCACTGCAGCGCAAAAAGCACCCCCAACGCATTAGATTAGGTGCCGTTTGACACCCAGTATTTATATCAAAAAGAGAATAAACGGTGATAAAATCTCTGCTTTAAGTTTTACAAGAGAAGAAAGTAAAAGGTTATGATTTTGTATTTTGCCTAGCTCGGTGACTTTGTCGAACTAGCTACTGTTAGCTCTTTATTCTCCTTTTCATTAAAGCTGCCGAGTGTGTGTGCTGCGAACAAACATGTCCGTGCTAGCAGGGTCTTACCAACGCAGTCCTCCTGTTTATTTTCCGCCTGGCATCGTAGGCACGCATCTGAAAATGAAGCACACTTTTAGCGTAGCCCCGCACGCCGGGCCGCCCAGCTTTTAAAGGTACAATTAGCCAAGTTAGCTCCGTTAGCTCCTCGGACTTACCCATTACTTGTACTCGGCAAATAGCGCAAGTGTCACATTCCACGTCCCAGCTCCACATAGCCACAGCGTTCCACTTCTTCAGGGAAAACATCTTGTCCCCACCCGACTTGGAGCCCGACGAAGTATTGTGCGAGAGGACTAAACCCGGCTCGTCGCCGTCATCCATCTCTGCCGCAGTGTAAATACACGCAGCGTAGCTAGGCTAAACAAAATGGATGAACCAGCTGGGTGATGCTAGCACCAATGCTAGCTGGTTTAGCATGTGTGATGTCCCCATCGAGACACAAGAGGGCGCCGTTTACCAGGAATTAGCCACGTCCCAAAGGAGCCGCACAGCGACTCTTCTCTGCGTCTCTCCCCCATGTTTCATTTAGGAAAAGGTTGGTCTGTGAAAGACTTCAAGACTTTATGGTAACATAATGATATATATTATATTTAAAGTACTGTGTAAAAGTCTTGAGGCACCTCCATTTTTTTTGTATTTCTCTAAGAAAATAGGAACGAGGTGCAGCCAATTCTAAGACACAAACAGAATTTGTACAGTTGTAGCGAGTTTAAAAGTCAGCGTCTATTTGTCAACACAGTCTGAACTCTTAGTCAAGCTTTCTCTTAATTTCTTTAAGCAGTCTTCAGGAATAGTTGTCCAGGCTTCTTGAAGGACATTCACATCTCCTCTTTGGATGTTGGCTGCCTTTGTGTCTTGTTCTCAGCCACCATGATGGTGAGGTTGTGGCTCTGGGTAGGCCCATCCATGACTGATAGTCTTACAATGACTGAATCCAGTATGTTTTTACTGCATTGATTATTTTACCAATTAGATCTTTTCCACGGTGGTTAGCACTGTTGCCTCACAGCAAGAAGGTCCTGAGTTCAATCCCACCATCAGGCTGGGGTCTTTCTGTGTGGAGTCTGCATGTTCTCCCCGTGTTTGCGTGGGTTCTCCCCAGGTGCTCCGGCTTCCTCCCACAGTCCACAGACATGCACTTAGTGGGGATAGGTTCATTGAAAACTCTAAATTGCCCATAGGTGTGACTGTGAGTGCGAATGGTTGTCTGTCTATGTGTGTTAGCCCTGCGACAGACGGCGACCTGTCCAGGGTGTACCCCGCCTCTCACCCCGAGACAGCTGGGATAGGCTCCAGCCCCCCGCCACCCTGAAAAGGACAAGCGGAAGCAAATGGATGGATGGATCTTTTCCATATGGTACTGCACGGTGGATCAAAACCTGATGGTGCTTTTCCGAGTTCATAATTCCACCTATTCTGGTGAGGTCACCAACACTACTGGCTGAAATGCACCCAAACCATGACACAGTCGTAAACACTCAGCGTTGTGAACGGCTTCCTGACAGCCACACTGCCACTGAGACTGTTCCTGATGAGGCTTCAGTGAAGATGGATCAGCTGGAGGGCCAGTTGTCGGCTTGGCTGGATTTGTTTAATAATATTATGACTTCCAGATACTGTTTGTTTGTTTGTTTGTTTGTTTGTTTGTTTGTTTGTTTGTTTGTTAGCCTCGCCACTTCTTTTTGTGTCCATGTCGTTACATCAGACACGGACACACTCCACACCGTGCTGAGATATGGCATGTTTTCAGCCCAACCTACTGTATGTCTGATGTTATGTTCAGCATTGTTTATAGATTTAACTAAAGCTTTGTGTTTAAACATGTTCAGGTACCACGATTGCACTAAAAATAAATGAAGCAGCAGCCAGCGTCCCGTGAAGCGTTGACGGACCCACAGAGGCCGGAGGACCAATTTAAAGACACAGGAACAACCAAGAGCAAAGACTTTTGCACATCGCTGAATATAAATCATCTTCTACAAATGCATTGCCTTTACACTGTTTGGCAAATGTTTACTTCAAAACACTTAAACCTTCTCTCTGGTATGTATTTGTTAGGTTTTGCTTAGATAGAGATTTAAGTTTCAGTCAAATCAGACGAAATGAAACAGAAAGGGGAAATAAGGGATAAGCTATAGTCTGACACGTCACTGGGTCTTACTAAACTCTGTGTGTGTGTGTGTGTGTTTAGTGGATCTCTGCAATAACCAAGTAGAAAGTATAATAAATCAGTAGGGTAGATATTCAGTGAGACCTGGACCCATATTCCGATCAGTAGGTTCATTTTGTGCCCCCGGGTGTGCAGAGACTGTCAGATCTTCTCCCGGAGACCAAACGCCGCGATCAGGGCATCATGACCACCTTCATCCAGAGCACGGATCATCTCTTCAACACGGCACGTGCTAGTTGTTGGGAAAGTTGACGTGTTGGAAGCAGGAAAAATGGGCAGTGAGTCGGTGCTGTTTTGGCCAAGCAATGGGGGCCGCCACAATATTAGGCAGGCGCTTATAATGCTATAACTGATTGGTGTATATAACTCTGTCAGAGAGGGATTTCTGTGTTCTGAAGGTTTTATGGCTGCAGACGCCTCTCACGTGACAACTACATGCAGGTAACGTTTACCACACATTATACAACCGCTACTACACCAGTGCAAACACACGAGGGAATGAGGCCGTCTGTCACAGAGCTCACAAGGAGAGACAATCACTCATGCTCACACTCACAAGTATGATCAACTTATAACCAGCAGTTAACCTCACGTGCATGTCTGTGGAGGAAGCCGGCGTCCCCGAAGAGAACCGGTGCAGACAGAGGGACGTATGCACACTCCACACTGAAGTATCAGGACTGATGACATCATTACGAGGTCAAGGAAGAGTGTGATGTCTGTATGAGACCGCCGCTCACCAGAGTGAGTCAAAACTGCAATCACAATTAGTGCATTCATCTACAGAGATTCCCTGGTTCGTCAGGTCGATGTCACCTTGTTTCTGATCATTTTATTGGACGTTAGGATTATGAACCTGAAAGGAGCACATGGTCAGGCTCGTGCCCCTGGCTGTCTGCACGAGGGGCCCTCAGTTCAAATCTAGTGGTGAGGGTAAACGCTCACACCATCATTGGACGGTCATTGGAGCATCCTCCAGTAATCTTTCCAATCGAGCTTAAGGCTCTATCTTTTTCAATTTTGGGAATTAATTTTAATAAAAAGTAATAAATCAACAACACTCTGACACTTTGCGACCACCAACACCATCGCTGGGGGGGGGGGTCACATGGTCTGGAATCGGTTGTCCATAGATTTATTAACTGGATTTCAGTTTTCAAACATTTTAAACAGAACTTTTTGTGTTTTGTTTTATTTTTTCAGATAGAGAGATCAATACATTTAGAAATAAATAGGAAGTCCTTTTAAACCGTGATACAGCCACACTCTGTGGCTGTATTTAAATGGCTGTGTCATTGACATTATTAACAAACCAGCAGTCTGGACTTTCCATTCAGCACCAAACGTGCCACAGCATGGCTTTAGCTTCCTACTTTAAAAACAGGTGATCTGGATTTTAAATGACTAATAATGTGAGACTTTTTAATACAACACCTCAAAGTTCTGCATGTGTGTGAAATGGACAGATGATCAGATTGTTACTGAGACCACGCCCATACTGCCGGGCGGCCATGTGCTCCGGGTCGTGAAGGGTCCCAGTTTTATTCCCTGATTTAACTGTCCAGTGATTTTCCAGCAGGAGATTCACAGTTCCGATCGTGCTTGAACGCATCACGGGCAGCAGCGCCCCTCACTCACTGAAGTGGAGCTGCTACATTCATGCAGTTGATGCTTGTGCTGCTCAGACCTGTTCAAGTGAGCGACTGTTTGCATTCCTCCGAAGCTGTCGGAGGGAAATCTGTGTCTCAGAGGATTAAAGGTCAGGATTCAGGAAGCGGACCAGCGGAGCCCACAGAGCCGAGCAGCAGGTAAGAGAGCGGCGCTGGCATCACAGCTGGATGGCACAGCTGGATGGCACGGGGCTGTTAGACTGCACTGATCATAGTAACACAGATCCCTTTGGATCCACTTAAGTTTATTGCATTGTTGCTTTTACTCCCATCCAGGCTTTGATGAGGCAGGTGAAGTGATGTTTTGGTTTCTCACAGAAGCTCAGTGATGAAGTGTGTCAGTCCACCTGATGGTCATAACGGTGCTGCAGCCTGATCATCGTGTCCATGAAGCCTGAAGAGGAGATGAATCTCGCTGTGTCACACAAACACACAGAAAGGACACAGGACCACATGAACCACTGCTGCTGTGTGTTTGTGAGCTTTTGTCCGTAAACTTCACTGAAGCTTCCTCATCAGAGCTGAAGGATACGGAGCTTTGCATTGTTACACGCTGTAATGTTGTGCTGCAGTGGTTTGAGTGTTTGCAGAAAGCTTTCATGGTTTCTTTATCAAGTATTCAGAAACGATGGATTCAAGTCCATTTCCACGCCTCGGTTTATTGAGCTGTTAATATTTCATGGCGTGTGAACCTGTGGTTGGGTGATAGTTTTCACAATAAAAGTCAAATAAATGAAGCTAAATAAAATAAACGAAGCTGGGCAGCTGTCTGATTTGAATATGACTGAAAGTGTGTTTATCTCTCTGCTTGCTGGGTGGCAGACATCATGGCGAGGGTCAGGAGAGCTCTGCGGCTGGTGCTGGGCATGCTCAGTCTGTCCCTGCTGCTGGTGGTGCTGGGGGTCTACGCAACGACCCGAACAGAGAGCCTGAACGTGACTGGCTACGCATCTGGAGTTATTGTAAGCTGTTTTTGGGTTTTTTGATCATATTTGAAGATGTATTTAGGGAGACATCAGGTTGATACGACCAGAAACATGTAGAAAGCTGTCAGGAAAGAAAAGCATCCGATGTGACGTCCACCGTGACGCTGACGCTGCAGGAGCCAAAGCGTTTGCCTCGCTCGGTGCAGATTTGGAAGCCTTCAGCCGAGTGTGAGTTATGGATGTGTTGACAGGCGGCACGTGTCAGGTTTTCTTCTGATTTTGAAGCGTTCGGATGATCGCACTGGGTCATCCCTGGAGTGCTGTCACATTTCTGCTAACGTGCCAGTTTCAGATGAATCAGTGATGAGAGGTGTGCATCATTTTAAACTTTTAGCATCTGTTTGCTATGTGACAGGAAACAAACTGTATGCTTGTTGTAAATGTTGTCATGTGGGTGACCTCTTCAGCTCACCCTTGGATCCTTCCTGGGACTCCTGGGACTCTGGCTGGAAGAAAACCGCAGGCAGCTGGTATGTTCAGCTCTCCGGTGTTTCTATAATAGAAATAAATGCAACACATACATTAAAAAAAAACTCTGCACAATCCTCACTCGTGATAAAAAATGATCAAATGTGCTCATTAGACTGGCCTTTTGACCTAAAACGAACGTTTCCTCCTGAAATAACTCTAAATGTGCGATCTCATTAAAAAGAGGATCTGAAGTCTTATTCCTGCTCTGCAATATAAAACACTGAGCAGTGATGACCCGTAAGCCTCCTGCTGCACACTTCAGTTCATCTGCTCGTTCTCATGAACACCTCATCAGCCAATCGTGCAGCAGGTGCGTGCATTCAGGGCCGCCGACGTGGTGGAGATGATGGAGATGATCTCCTGCAGTTCACATGGATCCACAGAATGAGGAAGAAAGGTGATGTAAGGGAATTTGAACATAGCATGTTTACGGTAGCACATTATTTTACAGTAACAATGTAACCAATTAAAGGAGATGATATTTTAATAAAAGTAGTGACACTGTATGTAAAAAGAAAAGACGGCGGCACTGATCTGCTTTTATCCAATTATTTGAAAACATGTTCCCAATAAATTGTCTCACAGTGGGGTGCCGTGTGTTAGTGAGCTAATGGTGTTTGTGTAGTTTCGAGTGTCAGCTGTTTTCTGCTTTTCTCTTCAGTTATTTGAACTCGTGTGTTTCTCTGGTAGAAATTCTACTATAAAAAAATCATCAACTGTGAGTAACACTGTTTTAAAAAAACATGAGCGTAACACAAAAATTGGTTAAAAAAGTAGTGTGACTATCGACTGTCACGTGACTTACACTTTTACTGGTGAAAGGAGGAGAAAAAATGTGAAACAGACAATAGGCTTCATTCCTTATATCAAAGGAAGCTTTCAAAACAGTTCAAAGTTACGTGAAAAGCAGCTGCTTATCTGTCAGCAGAGAGAAAGAGGCGACGACTTAGCTGCTGAGACAAGTTTACTGATGACACTTTAACAGGTCAAACGTGTTTTTCACATTGAACGGATCCGTTTTCCACAGTGTAGTGAGTTTAGAGTATGAGCTCTACTGCAGAGTTACAGTATAGCTCTGTTTGTTTTCAGTATACGTGAAAGTGCTATGTATTGTTAAATGTACAGTACTGTGCAAAAGTAATAATAATAATAATAACTTTATTTATAAAGCGCTTTCAAACAAGGTGCTGAACAGTTTAAGATAAAAAGTAACAATATTGTAAAAACCACAAAATAATAAAAACTGAAAGAACAGCAGAATTTAAACTAAAACAACATGAGATTAAGAAACAGAGGATACAGTGGACAGGTGTGTCTTTACCTTAGCTTTAGAAACCTCCACAGAGGACGCCTGCCTGATATCTTGAGGG
>VURO01014309.1:16981-34456 GCA_015108175.1 Pelvicachromis taeniatus | reverse complement strand
AAAACACACTTTAAAAAAAAAAAAAAAAAAAAGTTTCATAATATACATATTCTGTGTAAGGTCAGCCTTTTTTGAGCTCACATAAAGATTATTTTGAAATAATTGACGTGTTTATAACATGCAATCAACTTCTTGTAGGTAATGTTGTAAGCTATAATTTTCTTCCGACTACATCTTTTTCTCCTCTGAACAACAATTATGTTAAACCTTTCATTTGTGCTCTCTCACCAAGTTTTCCCACTCATGTCAAAAACTGCTTTTTGGTCTCCACAGCTGAGCTGTATCTGCATTACAAAGAAAGAGGGGAAAAACTAAATGAAGAAAAGGCGCAATGTTTCCCTGTCAGCAATGTGGGTTTGTCTTAATGGACGCATAAAAAGTCACTTGATTAGTGTTGTGTTTCTTATTATACAGGGAATTATTTTTTTTTCTTTAAGTAGTGCAACAAGCCACAGCAATTCAACATGAAAAGCAAAAATCCGATCTTTGGGAAAACAAAGGAAATGGGAATGTTTCACCAGTCAAACTATTTTCTGTCTCTGCCAAACATCCAAGTCCACCGAGTCATTCATGCTGCTATATCAAAAACACAGAAGCAGAGACTCCATTCTTCTTGCTTGGGAGAGAGTTTCCACAAATCAAGTCAACCATCCAAGATCAGAGAGTATTCAGAAGAATGTGTATTCTGTTTTTTGGGGGGGTGTTTTTTTTTTTTTACCTTTGAGTCTATGCATATGATCTATGAATACTGAGCATCAGAGAAAAATACTTTTATCTCCTCTTCAAAATGTCAAACTCAAAAGCAATTGGGGCTACACAGGCGTTCAGCTTTGGTAATATTGAATGTCATTAGGATTGAGCGAGGGAGTAAGTTAGAAAGGAATGAAAGACTTGGTAAAGAAAGACAGCTCGAGTGAGCATGTATTTGAGAAAGAGGGCGACAGAGCATGATAGAGGGTGGAGTAAGAGGGTTGGCTAAGCAACCTTGGTGCAATTTGTCTTCATGCAGCTGGTCCTTTGCAGCGTCCTCTAGGCAGAGCCTATTTTCCCTGACAAGCTTGTTGCCTCCAGTGCAATAGGTGATTTACCTCGTGCCGTGCCACTGACCAACATCCCCTTCTGAGAGCAGAGGAGAGTAAATCAAAAGTCTGGACCTTACCGTTAATCACTAATTACAGGTCGAACGGTGAAGGTTGATCCTTCCCTGGGGGCTGAGTCCCTCAGGCCTCAAATCAGACCAAAAAGAGGAGCCGGTGCCACTTCCTCCACTGATAAATCTTTAACACAGGAGCTGCTGCACGCTAAAGGCTTTCAGCTGGCTCTGGCAGCCCAGACTCCCTTTTCTCTGAGGATTTTCTCATTCGGGTCGGATCCCTTCCCTTCCATCCTATCCTTGCTCCACCCAATAGCTAAAGCTTGCCTGCCTGCCTGTCTGCCTGCCCACTTTCTTCTTAAAATTCTCCCTATACCTTCACAGATTTCTATCCCCCTAGGGATCAGCAGCAAATCGAGTTTGTTGCTTGCAGCGTATTCCAAAAGCATTAAGATACAAGGGTGCTGTAATTGAATGGTTAGGGAGGACATTATTGAAGGAGATTTTTGTCAGTGTATCCACCCACCACCACCTCAGCACCATGTAGAGCACCAAGTAGCTCCTTGGAGCGTTGATCTGCTGGCTATATTGTTATCAGTGTCGGGGGAGGATGAGGTATGTGGCTTAGCCATGAGTGACTGACGATCCACTTTCCTTAAATCTTTGCTTTCTGCATAAGGGCTATTTTATTGTGTTTTGTTTTCCTTGCTTTATTTTTCTACTTACTTCCCAATTATGTTTTCTTCTGGATATTGTTCATTTTGCCTGAAACCTTGAGTGCTTCATTTTCGGTTACTATGACTAAAGTTAATGTAGCATGAATTTGGTAAAAGTACACACGGACTCAGCCCATTATTTTCTTTTATTTTCTATTAACTTTGATTTAAACAAAGGTGAAGTAAAATTAATACCCATTTATTACAGGAAGGATAAACCAAACTTACCAAAAAAGTCAGGACCCTGTACAAACTGTCAATAAAAATAGAATACACTGACCTCTTAAATGATTAAAAACCCTTATTTAATTGAGAGTAGTTTAAAGAGTACAAAACAAATGTTTAGACTGAGAAATGTTCTTTTAAAACATATATAGTCGTTTAAAGTTTTCCTGCCATGCATTTCAAAGGAATTGATTACAGGAGGTAAAATCCAATGGACAAACTTTATGATTCTTAAACAAAAATGGTCACTCACTCACTCACTCACTCACTCACTCACTCACTCACTCACTCACTCACTCACTCACTCACTCACTCACTCACTCACTCACTCACTCACTCACGGAACATTTGAAAACCTGTCAAAACCCCTTGAAGCTGGAGAAACGTCACCTTGTCTCTTATATACTGACAGCTTTAAAAACAGAAGCAATTCTTCCATTTTGACAACTTCTAAGTATTTAAGGCTAGTGACACGAGCTGGAGCTGCTGCCTGCAGTGTCCTTAAGAAAACCCAACAAAGGTGCACTAGATCAGGAGTTGCATCAGTTGCACTTGTTTGCAGGGTTGTGCACCATGGGTGTGCTCTCCCAGGATCAAACCCTCAAACCTGAGTTCGGCTGTAATGTCCCCAGGCTCTTGAGAGAGAATATTTGGCAAACATGACCGATGCCATTGGGTCGTTGTGTGCCTGAACACAACACATTGAAAACCAACACAGTCTTTACTGTGTTTACACCAACCCTGCACCGTACGTTTGGGTCCTTACAACTTTGTCGTGTAACGTAAAATAAAATTCTGTTCTGACCAGGCAGAACAGACTTTTCAAGGGGTGACATAAATGTATCAAGTATTGTTAGACAAGGAAACTACAAAGATAACAGGCAAATTTAAGGGAAAACGTTAACTCTTTTAAATGCAGTGTTCAGTTGGTCTGCAACCTCTACCCATGGAACAACAGAGTCAGAGGATTGCCTTAGTCCATCTTTCTCTGGGAGGAGTCTTTTCTCACCAGACTTTAGGATAGGTTCAGTGTGCCAGATTGTAAATGTCCGACAGATTAGAATAATTGTAATTGCTAGTCAAGTAAGTTTGCGATATATTAGTACAAGTTATATCTGTGGCAGTGGATCCACTTTGTTGAAACATGAAGAAATACTGAAGAGTTAAAGCCAAAGACAGCAGTGTATCTGTAAGCCCAGAAACAGCCTTTCTCTTGTTGACTTGAAGTTGCCCATGTACAACAATACTGCATAAAAACAACATGTTTAATGAGGTGCTATAAAACTAGTTTTTACTCTTATATGTTTTTCCAATTTCCCTTCAGTCATTATTTATTTCCATCTATGACAGCTCTCATATCACCCCCGCTGACAACTGTTGTCATGTCTTTATTACATACACACAGTTCTTAATTAATCAAATGTGTTCCATCAAATGACTGTCATATTACAGTGTCCACAGGGGAGATGTTCCAATCGTTTATGAAGCTGGTTATTGCTTTTCATGTATCATTTTCACCATGCTTTTTCTAAATCAAAACAAGTGGCAGGTTTATTATTTATTTCCGTCTAAAACAAAAATACTGTCTGTGCTGGGCATCACATGACATTTTATCATTAACCAACAAAAGAGACTGACTAATGAGCAAATGTTTGCTTTTCAGGTTTGTCTATGTTAGTTTGAATGTGTTTTTTCTTTTCAGCTTGAGTATTTGTGTTCAAGATCATTTGTTATCACGAAGGAAACACTTTAATTTTCAACTCCTAGGGAATTGTAGTGCTGATACACACAAAGGTTCCTCGTGTAAACACACAAATTATTTACAAAGTAATATAACAAATTATTAACAAATCTAAAGTTCATCCTCCAAGTTTATCCTTCAAGCTCGGGTCCTCTACCAGAGGCCTGGAGCTTCAGGGTCCCACGCAGTATCTTTTCTGTTCCTGGGACTGTGCGGTTCTGGAAGGAGATCTCGGCTGTTGTTCCTGGGAGTAGCTCATCCAGTTTGGGGATCACTGCCCCGAGTGCTCCGATTACCCCAAGGACTACTGTTGCCTTTACCTTCCACATCTTTTCTATGTTCTCTCTCAGCCCTTGGTATACCTCTAGGTTTTCGAGTTCCATCGTACTGATGTTGCTATTACAGATTTAGCTGATCGTGTTGTTATGACGGTAAAGCTTCATCTATCACTATGACCTGCTACTTGTCCACCACTACTGGTTGGTTAGCCATCACCAGTTTATTTCTCTGTATCTAGAAGGCCCACCAGATGTTAGTTTAGTCATTCTTAACCACCCTGTGGGGCGTATCCCATTTTGTGCTAGGGACTTCCAGGCCACGCTCGGCACAGATGTTCCTGTATACTACGCCAGCCACTTGGTTACGGTGTTCTGTTTATATGCAGACTTCTAGCATCTTGCTGTTATTTGCTGAATTGTGTTAGGAGCATCTTTGCACAACCTTCACTTGGGGTCTTGGCTGCTGTGGTGGACCCCAGCCTCTATTGGTCTTGTGCTTAGAGCTCGTTCCTGTGCTGCCATCATTAGTGCCTCTGTGCTGTCTTTCAGCCTTTTTATGATATCAGCCACTTCTTCCATGTGCGAGTGGTACATGCTGTGCAGGAACCTCTCCTTCCATAATGGTTCCTTTTCTTGCTCCTCTTCTTTCTTGGGTTTCTGCTATCTGAGGTATTCTCTAAGTACATCATCAGTTGTGCTCATCTTTCTGATGTAGCTAAGGAATCTTTGTCGTTTCATCTATTCAAGCACATGCCTGTGCAATAGCCTAATGGTATACGGGTCACCGAATCAACCCAATGAGCTATAGTGGTAGTCTTTTTTTTTTTTTAAATCACTTTTTCATCAGTTGAATAATTAAACAATTTCTAGAAGAAACTGCAGCCTTATAAATTACTGCAGAGTTTGTTCAACACTTCACTAACAGTATAATCATTTAAACTTAGTTATTCTTCACTCAGAAGAAAGGGCTCTCATTAATCCTCTAATTTTGATGTAATCCTAGCAGTGATTTGCCTGGGCTTAAACGGGGTTTCATTGGGCCAAATGTGAGATTAGAAGTCTTAACTCAAAGCTTCCCACTGAAAAGAAGTATGAGTTTTCTCGCGGTCGCAGTGTGATTAGCTTGGATCTAACACGCTAGCCAAGTTCACAGTTCAAAGACACAACAAGTGGACCAAACACGCCAAATGAGTGAGAAGTTAAAAAAAAAAGAAAAAAAAAGCAATCAGCAGCCATTGGTACAAGGGCCACAGGAGTCATGGTGTAATTGAAGGTGTTCTCATCCTCATTCTCTGGGCTGTGGCAAGTGAACACTGTTGGACCTGCTCTTTCATTAGGTTTTGTATTTCATGCCCTTAGGAGCAGAACAAATTGAGTCTCTGTTTCCTTTTGCTCTATTGCTCATTACCCAAGAGAAAGATTAAAAGGCATTCTTTCACAGGCCGCATTACATAATATCAGCAAAGAAATGGCGGACTGTAAATTGTACTTGTTGTCTCTTCAAAATACTGGATACACAAAGGCATTAAACAACTGCAGACATGGTGACCTCTCACCAAGCTACCCGAGCGGGCTTTCTTGCAATACTCTCTTTGTGTTGGTCTCATCATCATCAGAATTAGATTTTAAGCACTTTTGTGTATTGCAGAAATACTGAAGTGAGCAAAACACTAACTCTGGTTGAGGTGAGGGGTTGTGTTTCCGTGGGGAACTTCTCTGCTGCACGTAGAGGGTTTTTTTTTTTCCTTTTCTTTTCCTTTTTTTGATTTCAATGTTACTTTCATCAGAAATTGTGTACTCCTGGGCTTTTACAGCAGCATGGAGATGTTTTAAACTCTCAGAAGACTGAGCATGTTAAAAATATTCCAGCTTTAAGTTACAAAGCACCACGCATCAGTTGAGATTTTAGCAGTCAGCCGAAGAGTAGTACTGGTGCCTCCCAAAAGTGTCAGGTTTGTTCTTTTAGCTAAAAAAGAACTATATAGTGGTGGACACAGGCTCTGCAGAGAGGCTGATAAAGCAGAACTTCCATTAAAGTATCTTCACATAAATTATGCAAAGTATTTACAGAACGTTAAACTTAATTCCCTCTCATTACTGTGCAAAACGCAATAATTGTGCTGCCTCAGTGCATATTTAAAAAAAGAAGTGTCTCCCTCCATAGCACGGTAGCAACTAATTGAGGCACGCTTGCATCGTGTGTTCTTGTTTTTATGCTGCGTTACGAGAAAGATGTGAGAAAACCATGAATTTTGAAACATCTCAGTGGGTAAATTGTGAGCCATTAGAAGAATGAAAAGCCCATGAATACTGAATGTAGAAAAAGTATAGGATGACTGAGTTGGATTGAGGTTTTTTTTTTGTACTGTTAGCCTTCATGTTTAAAGTTTAGAGCGGCCACTTTTACTCAGCAGGTTAATAGTTCAATCATAAATCGAGCCAAAGACAGTCACTCTAACTTTTTTGTTTATCTCATCAACAGATGCGTACCTGCTCACCCTTCCAGAGGACCAGAAAATCAGCGTGACAACTGTAACGGTTGGCCAGAGTGCTGTGTTGACTTGCGCCATCACAGGTGAACGGAGACCTCCGATATTGTGGAAGAGAAACCATCAATATCTGAACTCCTTGAACCTGGAAGACATCAATGTAAGAGCTAGCTGCCAACACTGTCTTTAATTTATTGTTTCTAAATAGATGCAATCTAGTTAGATGTGCATATAACTTTGAATAGGTCTAATTATTGCATTTTCACAGCAGCAAGTCTCACCAATTTGCAGTTTTTGCAGTTTCGGGGCTGTCACTTTTTTTTTCTTTTGGAAAAAATTACACAAAAAAAAAAAAAATCCCTACTATATTTTCTTCTCATCATATTTCAGCTTTATTCTTTTGGCAGTGGCTCAGATTGTCAGCGCATTTTATTTGACTGTTGGCACTGGCTTTGTGTTGTAGGCCTGACAGTAATCCAGAATGTCAGTTTGTGTTCCTGGTGTCTGTGTTTAGAGACTGCTGGGAGGGGCTGGGATTTCAGACAAAGACAAAAGATGAAGGGGGATACCGAAGGGGTTCAGCCCTAGAGGAAGGACCTACTTTTACAACTTGGTGAAAGACTGCGTGTGCGTATGTGTCGGCGTTTTAATCTGTATGCACGGCCCCAGACAGCCCTCTGTGTCACTTTCATCCACATCAAAAGGAGCACGGATACTTAACGTAGCGAGATACACAGAGAGGTACAGAGGCAGAGCTCCTTTGCTTTACCCTTTTCCTCTCCATGTGTCTGGGCTGACCAAGATGAGTGTGATACTGCTGTGCATAATTAAGTCAACACTGTCGAAGAAGATAAAGGGAAACCCAGCGAAGCCACTAATGTAACATTAAATCTTGATGACCCTTAAAATGAGTAAGAGGCGCCCAGCTGTCGCCAGTCATCCTTGGCACCATCAACTGGCTTTAAACTAGTGTGCTGGTACTGGATGGATGTGATGTGTGACTATTATCGAAACCTGTGCCAACCCCGTACGTAAGAGAGGTTTTTCTGAAGAACGCTGTGGGTATCTTTCGGAGGATTTATGGAAGTGAAATGCAAGGTTTTGTAAGGTCAACCTGGACTTTGATCTGTCTTTCATATGTTTTTTTTTCAAGAACTGTTTTACTGCTTTGGATTTTTGTTTTTGCAAGATTCAATAGAACTAGTTTTTGTTTCATCTTCTTATATTGTTTGAAGACACAGCAAAGTTCAGCATCTCAATGAGGGGTGGTCTTTGTCTGCTTTTCATGCACTGTCATCTGTTTCCACAGTGACCAGTATCAGATCTTGCTGAGGTGTAGTTTCAATTCAAATGTCAGCTCAGGGATGAAAGCTTCTGCTACTGAAAGAGGTTCATTATGAAAAAATGCTTTCTCTGAAGTTCATCAATAGCTGGGAAAAATGACAGCATATAGACGAAGGACTAAAAATGACCCATTTTAAAATGGTTGGACATTGCCATGATTTTACATCAGAACTTAAATTAAAAAAAAGAAAATTCCACCTTTTCGACTCATACATTTTTTTCCCCATTATTGTGAGAGTGGGGAGGAGAACAGGCTGTGCTGGTAATCAATCATAGCTCTGCCTTTTGTGGTTTGCAAACGTCTTACTGCTAGAGAAAGCATCAAAATTTGATGTCAGTCCACAGAACTCAAGGTTTGAGTTGCGCATCATGGAGAAAGCAGAGTTGAAAGAAGGCTTCAGCTAACAGTTTGCATTTTAATTAACCCTAACCCACTTTGGTACCCTCAGGGCTTCGTAGTACTTGTGGTAAATGTTGACACATAAATTATACTTGCTATGCCTCTCGCTCTATGGTACACACAGCCTGTTGGGTTGATGCCAGTGCAGCTTCATGAAGTGAAACTGAGTTGGACAACTACAGGGACTAATCTGGCACTTCATACTGAGAGAACTTGATCTAGTCTGATCCTCGGGGTATGCGATTGTCAGATTAGATTTTTTTCTTTTTTGTTGTTGGTACCTAAAAACGCCCAAGTTTACAACCTCTGCTGGTGCTCAGATTACCTCTTCACTTACACTAAACACTGTCAGCAAGTCAATCAGCACGAATGCTAACAGCCTCATGCTTTTTAACAGAATACTGTGTGAAAACCACACAGGAACTACCAGTGGAACAGGCACAGCTCATTCCAGATTTATTTTTGGCCCTTAGACATCCAGTCAATCATTGTTGTTCTTTCCAGAGAGGAGAATGGATTTTGCCTGCATTTGGCATCCACAAGCCCTTCTCCCAAATTGCCTTGCAGACAATTTTTGTATAATTGCTGTCTGTTAATATTTGTGAGCATCTGATGCCAGCCTTAATTGGAGTTATATTCCTGTGAGTACACATGGGAGGTTTATGCTGTGTAATCTCGCAGGCCCTCCCAATTTTAGAACGTTGTTATTTTAGTTTTTTTTAGTTTTTTATTTCTCAGACTTAGTGAATTGCACATTAATCCCAGCGGGGCGCTTGTATCCTGGAGTTCAATAGAGCCTCTCTGAATTTTGACAAAGCAGCTTACTGTAATTCCGTGAAGTTGACAGTTGCTGGCTATTGCATCATCATCCAAGGCTGTCAGTATTTCAATCCTCCCTGAGTGGCCGAGCCAAAGACACAGTTGTGTACTGTGCATGACTCTGTGTGTGAGTTTGTGCATGTACCTTCATGTTTGCTTGTGGGGATGATGACTCTTGGGTTTTGGCAAAAGTTCAGATGATGACATTTTTGTAATTTTTCAAAAGTTTGAAAATCCGTCTATTTAAAGGAGTATTTAGAGGAGATTTGTATACAGTATTTGTCAGCAGCTTTCCGAGTAATACGTCCTACTTAAACTACTGCCTTTACAATAGAAACATATCTCATTAGGAACAAAATCTTTGATCCGAATCGTAAAAAACATGCACGTGTTTAAAAATAGGCATGTTTTGAAGACAGACACGGACGTTTCTAGGAGAAGATGAAACACGGGAAACTGTACAAGCTTATCTGAATGTTTCTTATTCTCCTTTCTGATCACATCCATTGAAGTAGGCATTTATCTGATATAATTCTAAAGCAGATGGTTTATTTTTAATCAAATGCAACTCCTGTGCTGTTGCTAACAGATGATTCAATCAGGTTTTGTGATAACACATTACAGATAATACATGAAATTACTGAAACTCGGTGTCCTGTTTTAAAATAGCTACAAAAATATGTAATTTAGCAAAGCAATCATATGGTCTGGAAGCTTAGCTCATATTGTGTACTGTCTGTACTGGGTGACATGCTGTCGTGTCAATGTTCATTCAACAGACAGTTTGCCTCAGAGTTTCTGAGAGAGTAGCTGACAGGCCAACTAAAATCCTCTAAAGTGATGTCACAATTAAGCACTATGAAACAAGAACAAAATTGCAAAAACTGCAAATTTTCTTAATTGGAAACAAGTGTATTTTAATGATGATGAGTTAGCACTATAGGTTTAAAAACTCCTGATTTCCAGAAAGTCGATTGAGTTCATTTGGATGCAACATTTTCAGTGGTACAAATGTTTCATCACTCATCCAAGTGACTTCTTCATTCCCAGCTGATTGCAGGTTTCCCCAGGCTTATCAACGGTACAGATAATGATCAAAACTACCAGCACTGCATAAATATGAGCCACGAGATCCAAGAGAAGAGCTGCCCAAATGAAAAGCATTGTTGATGTCATATATGTCACGAGTTGAGGTGCATATTTTTTACAACTGTGTCTCTCTCTGTGGCTTTCAAACCCAAAATGCAATACACAAGAAATGGTCCACCCCAAGCATCAGGTTTACAGCAGTATTACTACTAGCTTGTGCCAAAAGCACCAAGGAAACCAAGTAACCACGTGGATGGCACAACATAGAAGAGATCAGTCTTCACTCTTTACACCAACACACCAGTGGCCACTCTTTTGATGAAAGGATGAGGAAGGAATTCTGGTCACCGCCAGCAGATAGTCATTTATTTAAAAAAAAGGGAATGACCATCTCTGAACAAAGTTCAAACAGTCCAATACTGTGATTTCAGCCATTCTCCAGTTCTCTGTAAGTAATATTCGTGGCCATTGATTAATGCTCATGACAATTTGCATATCAATGATCAGGAAACTGAGCTTGTGGCTCATTGATACATAATGATGATAATTTTGATCATTATGCAGATGTACTGTGTATGAGACTGGGGAAAGCTGTAGTCAGCTGAGACTGAAAAAGTCACAAGCATACGTGATGAGATGCTTCTCCCTCTGAAAACATTACACCCAGATGAACTGAATCAGCCGATTTCATTACCTAAAGTACTGAGCATGTGTCAAGACAAATCTCCTTGTTGTGTGTGTATATTCTCCCTGTCAATGTGTGGGGTTCTTCGATTTGCACCGGTTTTCTCACACAGTGCAAAGGCATGCTTGTTAGGTTAATTGCTGATTTTAAATTAGCCATTTTTCTCTGTCTGTTGCTCTGTGACTGGTGACCTAACTTCTGCCCCATGACAGCTGGTAGTAGACTATAGACCCCATTTGGATAAGTGGCTAAGAAAACGGATTATAAGAAAAAGCTGGTACTTTATGATTTGTTTCATTTGTTTGGTTTGGACTCCATCTCTTTCATAAATGCTGTGATTAGAAATGAACCTCTAAATCTTTGACTTCTGTTTTTCCTCCAGCAGATCCCGTCTCAGGTAGGGTGTTTTTGGTTTATGGTTTCACCAAACTGACATCAATTCATGTTTTCTTTTATTTCATCCCCCAAAAAAGCCCATGAAGCTGTAAAGTGCTGACAACAAATCATGTCTGTCAGCTCAGGGACAAAAACGTCAGAAAATATTACACGTCAAGTGTCATGCAAACTTTTATGAGACAGTTAAATCTAAAGACGTAATCCGGTCAAAATAAAGGTTTTATGCTAGTGTTACTAGAATTATTAGCATAAATAAGGGTGTAAAGCAAACTTTACAGGCCTAGTATACTTTCACCTTATTGCTATTGTAAAGGGTAATATATTCCAACAAATACCTGGTAGTGGTCAGCCATGCAGCTAGGTCTTTTATGTCACATTTAAAAATCTGTCTCTCTGACATTTACAGCTTTCCCCACTATGACAGAGGTGACTTGAATTTTGTTTGCAATGCGTGCAACATCAAAACAAATTAACTTCAGCAGCTGTATTCCTCTCCAGGAACTGTCTTCTTAAGTTAGCGAGTGAGCTCTGTGGATTAAGTCAATTCCATTTCCAACATTTTCTTTTCCTCCCAAAAGGCAATTTGAAGCAGTGAATCTGCAATGAAGCATTCGTAGATAAGTCACCTACAAACATAAAAACAATCAAAATACAAAACTTTAGGTAAGGAGGAGTTGAAACAAAAAAAAAAATAAAAATTTTAAATGTCAGTTTTGTTAGCTCAACAGATTAAGTACTATTCACCTTCATTGTGCTGGGGCGCGGGAGTAATTACAGCAGCTGAAATCTCATAAACATAGGCACATAAAACTGAAAATATTTGCATGGATAGAAGTACACAGAGCTAAGTAATAAAATGGTTCTTTGTATTAAATTGAACTGACATTTTAATGTCGAACGGCCTATTTTTAGCTGGATTGGAAAAACATTTGCTTCTTTGTTTACACTGGAGGGTATTTTTACTCAGAATATTGTGTTCTTTTAACAAAGTTTCACGAGGCTGAGCTAGAAACTCCTTTAAAGGCCATTTTCTGAAATGCCTCATCATACCACAGGTTAGCTATTCAATGAGGTGGCTCTTCAGTGTCCTTTCAGAGGTGACTGGGCAGTGACAGCTTTATTAATTATAGTTTCTTGAGGACTATGGCCTATTTGTAAATCCACCTCTACCTGCCCTTGTCTCCTTTCCCTATGAGTAGTCCTACCCTTGCCTGTTTCGTGTGCACAGAGCTGGGTGCTGGGTGCTGCTGATAGCTGAGGTTAGGGTGGTGAGGTGAGGTGGAGGAATCTTGTCGACAGCCTCCGCCGTGGCTCGTTCCACCCCTGTGAGTTTCATTTCTCCCCCCATTCATTTTTCATTTAAGAAGGTGACACAATATGCTCTCAGCCCAAGGGGCCAAAACGCACCATCGATTTCCCCTCATATTGTGGAGCTCTGATGCTTCACTCAGCCCGACCCGTTACCAAGCTTGTACGTTAGATCGGAGCACACCGGGACGAACTGATAAACACGCAGTTTGCCTGTAAACACGATGGCTGCCTGTCCTCGCTCATCTGCAGACATTTAAGGGTACGCTGAATGTCAAGATGTAAAGGCGGCAGAGATGTGATCAAAATGTTAAAAGCTATTTAATGAGAAAAGGTACTTTTCTTCTTATGAACTCTTCTGACAGAGGGTTTGTAATTAAGGCTTGACAATGCTGTGTTCAGTTGTAATAAACCAGAAGCACTGAAGCAGAATCACAGATATTCTTAAGAGCTAACGTTCACACTGCTAAAAGATATCTGAATGATTTTTTTTTTTTTAATGCGTAGCAGCAATCAGAAGTGCACACGTTTTGGCATTTGGCCCTCATCAAGTTAGATGGCGATGGTGAAAACTCTAATGAAGGCAGAGTGCCGCAGCGCGCTCATTTCTAAAAAGCCACTGTGCATCGGCAGTGTCGAAACCTGTTATTGTAAGAACAGCCACTTATTCAAGTAGTCCCAGAAGATTTATAATGTATTCGCTTGATTTAGATGATATGCCTAAAGGAGTGTTGTTATATAATTCAATGTAAGTTTTTTTTCCCTCTCAAATATAGAAGCAGATTGAATATATTTTTAAATTGCTACCAGGTCCACCTTAAAAAAAAAACTGTGAGACCCATAACATGTGTCAACAAGTGAAGTAATAAATAGCTTTCACTAATACTAATGAATGATTCAATAAATAGGAAATAAATGATAGTCAACATTACAGCCATAATATCCCTGTGCATTAGTATTATTAGCATGTTTAGGTCAAAAGTAAACTAATAAATGTCTTTCTCCTTTAGGGTTGTAAAAAAAGAGGAAAAACACTTCTGCTTTTCTTTCATGCAGAAGAAGACTTTTTCTTATTACTTTATATGAATCTAATGTAGAAAAAGAGCACCTCTTTAATTAATTTTTAGGAGTAGATTATTATATTACTTCAGGGCTCAACGTAGTACCAAAATGCATTATAGTAACTTGTGAAGATGACTTTTTATTGCAGTGTGATCTTACCAAGAGGGCAGACATTCACTCTTTGCCAGCACACCATCAATGGGCTCATTAGCTTTGGGGGCTTCTTTCTGTGCTGCAGCTTGAACAATTTATTCCTCTTCTCGCCTTGCTTCCATGTCCGGCACCATTTTTTTTTTCTTCTGTTCTCTGGCTTAATAACCACAACACAGCATGAATTAATCATGTTTCAGTTGGCTTTCATGGGTAGCTTTTGGTTTTGTTTTGCATGAGCATTGCTTTGTGTACTTGTGGAACATGCATGGACACTAAGTGTAAGTGTTTTGACTTTTTCAAGGTCGGTTACAGTTCAAATGAGTAGCTTTGGTTATTTTTAATATTTCAATGTTTTTGTTTATGATTTTTGTGGGTGACACCCGTTAGCACTAATGCCTCACAGCAAGAAGGTTGTGGGTTTGAATCCACTCTGGTAGATACTCTACCTTTCTCCCACAGGCCACAGATATCCACGGGTTTAGGTTAATTTGTGGTTCTAAACTGACTTTAGGTGTGAACGTGGTGTACTTTTATGACATCTGACGTAGCCCCACCACCGATAGATGGCTGGATGTGTAATTTATCCAGTAATCATCTGTCACCTCAGCTCCTTTCCATCAGATCTCTTTGCACTGATTGAAAAAACTGGAAACAATTCTTCTTAACTGTGACTTTGACAGTTAAGCTCCGCACTCGTTTTCTGTGGCACAAAATGGCTTCAACTTTTGACTTAGATTGATGGCCATTAGCACCGCAATGTGGCTTTTTGGTTGTCATGTGGTAGATTTAATTTCCTGTTCTCTAAACGATTCTCATCTGCACGCCACAGGCTCGTTGCATTTCAACTGAAATGATTCATTTCAAGCTGTAAATGCCTTCAACCAAAATCGCTGCTTCTGGTAGCTCTCTGTAAGTGATAAAAGCTGTTATTTATTTATTTTCCCTCTGTGTGTGGTAGGATTTTGGGGATGACGGTTCACTGTACTTCACCAAGGTCACCACTACCCACATGGGCAACTACACCTGTTATGCTGACGGATACGAGAAACTGTTTCAGACCCACACTCTTCAAGTGAACGGTAAGAGGCGTACGCCTACATTTGTCACACTATTTGTAAAGCAACAGCGCCTGTTTAATGCTAAGATTTCATCTGAAAATCAATAAATAATAAATAATAGTGACAAAGTGGAAAAATCATATTCTTGCCATGTTTAAGGCAGACTTACATTTACTGTTGACATTTAGAGAGTTTTGTTATAATATCACAATGGTCATTATAATCTCTTTGTATTTGTCCCCACAGTCTCTTGTCACATTTGTGGTTGTATCCAGTCGCGCCCATAAGTATTTGGACAGTCACACATTTTTGTGTTTTCTGTTTGTTTTGTTTTCTCTGTACGCAACCACAGTGGATTTAAAATCAAACGACAGAGATGTGATTCAAGTGCAGCCTCTCAGCTTTAACTCAAGGGGAATTTGCCTTAAAAAACTCCTGGGTTGCTTTTCCAGTATGCTTTGGGTCGTTATTCATTTGCACAGTCAAGTGCCGTCTAATCAGTTTTGCAGCTTTCAGCTGAATCTAAGCAGAGAGCCACGTACACTTGAGGATTAATCATCCTTCTTCTGTCAGCAGTCACATCATCAATAAACACTAGTGACCCAGTTCCAGTAGCAGCTATGCCATAATATTACCTCTACTATGCTGGGCAAGGTTGGGGGGGTTTGATTATGAGCTGTTCTAATCTGGTCTTTTTGTTGAGTGTAACCAGTGGTTTGCAGCTCTCTGCATTTACATTCATAAAGGCCTTGACAATGACACAGTGAAAGAGTTTTTCTTGCATCAGCATTTCTTTATGTTGAGAGATTAATTTGTAATGAGATAACAATGGAACAGGTCACACCTGGCCATGAATCTGATTGTCAGTCAGTTGTCTAACTATTTTTGAGCTTCTGAAAATGTGGGGTTATGTATAAAAATAACTGTATAACCTTAGAGTAAATCTTTTTTTTTTAATGTCTTGTATTAAAGCTGAAAGTTTCTACTTCAATCACATCTTCATTGTTTGAGTTAAAATCCACTGCAGTGTTGTACAAATCAAAATGACAAAAATCATTGTCCAAAAATGGACTCGTGGACTTGACTGTAGCTGTGCATTTAGAGCCAATAATGGGCTTTTAAAGGACCTCTTAAGAGTAGAAAAGCAGAAATTCATTTCTGAGAAAATAGTTTTTTTTGTTTTTTTTAAGTATTTCTTCCTGGAACAGTCATCCTTTAGAAAAATGTCCCTCTCCAAAATCACTTCACAACAATGATTGTGTAGGGCACTCTTTATTAATGGAGACTGTAAGTAAATGGGTAAGTGGTTAAATATCCTGCTGCTCTCAGGAATAGTTGTCACCATACCCACTGCTTAAAACAGCATGCCAGGTTCTGCTGTGGTGGGGCTTTTTTCTTTCTTAGCTGCCTCTATAAATTTATAATATCCTTAAACTTTTTACTCTGTAATTATTGGCAGGATAACTAACATAAGGGAGATGTTTTACCCAAAAGAAAAACATATTCTTAAGATGCAGTCACACTAACACCAGTTGATAGGAAAACAAATTGTGGCAGACTGAAGAGTTTGCTCATTGAAATGAAAATTAGCTTTATAGAATTTTATTCCAAATTTTGTCTCATTGTTTAGCAGCCTGGGTGGTTTCTCTAAAAGTTGGTTTGTACTATATGCTTGGCAATAAAATGCAAACAGCGCGACTACCTGGCAGTGGCATTTAGTAGCTAAAGATTCAGACACTTCCCAGAGGAGAAGTCAGTCCAGCATGAAAATTTGACTTTAGTCAAAATTACAACTCTAACTGGAAGACATTCTTACTACTTAATTGTTGGTGTAATGCTTAATATGAGTAAATAAGCAACTGTTTGCAAACAAGTCTGCTTTATCCAGTAATGAGTCCGTTAGATGTCTGTTACATTTATAGCTTCGTCCTGCAGCCTCAGAGTGGCCATACAGATCAGTATTTATTATTTCTTTTGTCATTTTACTCGATTAAAGGCCAAAAGACTGAATGCTAAAATCCAGTTTTTACTCCGGTGAGATATCCGCCTGCCTCTGCTAGACTTGTAAGTCTATTCTCAAAAATAAATCTTTGAAGCAGATGTGTTCCTCGTACAAGGCTTTTCTTGGATCACAATGGGCCTTTGGGGGTGACTGTACACCTAAGCACGACTGGTTCAAATATAGTTAAGGCAAAGACTCTGTGTTTCCTGTCTTTGGAGGTTTATGTGTTTTTCTGCAACTTTTGGTCATTTCATACAGTAAAAAAATGTTTGGGCTTGATAAATTAACCCCAACTTAAAGGGAAGTAAAAACTTCTTGTCTGTGTAACATTTCTTTTTTTCATACTCAGGGAAAACCCTGTAGAAACAGTAGTATTTGGCTTTTTGATGGTGCTAAACAAAAGTCATTTAGTTCAAATATTATGTGTGTAGCATCCCATAAGCATGCTAATGTTTCAGTTTAGTGATCTTTGTCATGAAAGAAAATGAAGGTTATGTCATGTATCTAAATGATGTACTGTCCTGAAAGATCAATTATTAAAGCTTTTTGAATGTTAAAATTAGTAACTGAAGTAAAAAAAAAAAAAAAAAAAAAAAAAATAAAAATAAAAAAACTTG
>VURO01014309.1:0-14648 GCA_015108175.1 Pelvicachromis taeniatus | reverse complement strand
CTTTCTGTTTTGCAGTGACCCCACTTTACCCACACGAATCAATAGAGCTGAATCTCATTTATACTGTGGCTGCAAAGTTTGTCCACTCTCCCAGGCACTTAAGCAGAAAACAAATTGTTGTTTGGGGTAAATTAATGAAAGTCTTGGTTGAATCGTCAAATACACCAACCAATTTTCCTCCTGGAAAAATACATTTTGTTTCCCTTTCTACAAAGCTGATTTCATTCTGGAAAAAAATAAAAAATAAAAACATATGTATTTTTGAAGTGTTAAATGTGAGAGGTTTGTAAAAAGTTGGCATGTACATTTTGGAGTTTGGTTTTTACTTTTATCCAAGAATGAATCTAACATTGTTGTTTATGTGCCCTGTGACCCCTGGAAGTTTTGCTGTTGGGGGTTAAGAGCTCGTGGTAGGGTGTATGGTGTGAAAGGGAGGGCCCACTAATGGGGATTCAGAGACCTGCTGAACCTAACATATACCCATGGGGTCTTGTTATGAACCCTGAGGTTAGCTATAGGTGTGAGTCTGGGTGCGCTAATCCCTTGCTCCAAAATAGCCCCTCAGGGCCTCAAAAGTCATATTTCTGAGAAATAGAGCTAGAGGTGGAGCTTAACCCATGAGAGCTTACCTATGTAGAAGCTCAGGAAGCATAAACCTTGACGGAAACTGGACTGTCTGTTTTTCCACTGTTGCTCTTTGGATGCGTGAATACTTACAAGCCCCTAGCTGAATGCTGCTGTGTTGGAGTTTTTCCTAGAGAACCAGTGGGTTGCCCACACACTGCTGGATTTTGATGAGAGAAAAGGGTCTGAGTGTTGCCGTGCGTAGGTGTTGAAGAGCAGTTCAGACAGAGTGTACAGACGTGTAGATTTGGAGTGTCTGTTGGGGGTTTTAGGGGGGTTCTCACCTGTGGAAGGTATGATTCTGTCAAATGTACACGGGTAACCAGACACACAAAATATCTGAGAGAGAGCAGTTTAGGAAGAATGACCTGTCTCGTGTATACCACAGTGTTGTGTAAGCTTTTTTCTGTTCTGCAGCAATTTGACCAAGAACTATACATGTTGGGCATTTAGTCTTGGTTCTTAAATATATAACTGCATGGTTATGTTTATTGTGGGCACATTAAACATGTTAACCACAGACCTTTAATCAAAAAGGAAATAGCTACTCTAATATAACCCATTGATCTGTGGACTGCTTTTAAAGGCTTACAAGTGCTTGTGTCTTTATCCACCTGTCACTTTGCCTTTAATAAGTGTATTCAATAACTTTGAGCCATATTCAGTTGAAATGTGTTTCAATGTGCTTGTTTCTTAGCTGACACTGGAAGTATGGATGTTGTCATAGCTCAAACTTTTGTTGAACTTAGTGAGACAGCATATGAGAGGTGTACAGAAACAATGCACATGCTGAACAAGTTAAGTTATTAACTTAAAAATTTAGTTATCTGTGACATTTCTGAACACCAAATCTATGACGATGATGGCTGGAGCAAGCTGGTCAAAGGCTGTTTAAAATGTCACCAAGGGTCACCAGCCCATGAGCCTAACTTTAAGTATCTTGGACTGAGACATGACTGTTCAACGTTTCCTTTAATTACTTTTTGTTTTAAAATAAACGATTCCAGTAATTTCCAGTAAATTACAATGAATAAAATGGCAGAAGAGGTGTCACATTCATATCAGCTCTTTGCATTTTACAATAACTGAATTTATAATCAAACTATTACAATTATCATAACGCTAGTTGTATCTTTCAATGGAAAAAACAGAAAAACAAAACATCTGTTCTTTTCTTGTTTCTTGGGTTTGCTTTCTATTGTTATGTTCAGCAGGTGCCCCATGGACCAAATTTCCCTAATTTAAATTGTATTATTTAAATTCCTTGTTGTAAATAATGAAAAAGTAGCCCGGCCTCTGTGCACACATTCAGACATTACTGTTTTTGAGACAGAAAAGAGAACGCATATAAACACAGCATGGCAGTATTCCTTAGAGATCCATTATACTTAATTTCCATTCCAGATCTTTTTTAATAACACTTCTAGCAGTCTTACTTTTGTTTTACCCTTGGAAAGTACTTTTTCAATCGCTTTGTGATTTTTTTTTCACATAGTGCACTGGATTCAGGCTCTGGACCAAACTGTTTTCTGAGCTTGATTACTTCCACATATCCATGGGAGGCATGCAGGTGAAAGAGTAATCACAACCAAGAGAGAAAGCTTTCATCGTGGTGTGCAGATTTGTCCTGGTGTGTGGTTGTGGATGTGTGTGGACAGTATTTCAAGGTGGTGTATGACTCGGTGTCATAGGGAGATGTGCAGAGGCTCGTGTGCGTTATTAAGAGTTTGTGCTCATCCTGTAAGTGTGTGTGTCTGTGTGTGTTTAATAGCAAGAGCCATAAGTTCAATTTGACTGAAGTTCTGTACCAAGACTGCCAGGCTTAGTTGGAATACTCCCAGTCGTGTGATGGTGGAGTGGTCTCCTGCCATGGTGTTTGTGTGCTCCACGCTTGTTTGTGTATGTGTGCCTCTGCACGCCTGCTCATCTTCTGGAGCGCCATGGCCGACAGGAGCCTTGCTGAGTGATTGACGACTGGCTGGGGAGCTTTATGATGGAGCTGTCAGCCCTGCTGTGTCGCATTCTCCTGGCAGTGGCTCTCCTGACACTCTCAGAAACACATCAGAATGCAACTTTTCTCACATCTTGTCTGAATTGAGTTTTGAGTGGAAAAATCCCTCTGCTTGCCTTGCTCTTTTCGTTTTCACGAATGTCTGGGCAAGGAAAATGGTGATTTGCACGCAGGAATCGAGTATGTGCATATGCATTGATGACTGTGTGAGGGAGGGATTTTCGAAAGGATGAGTATACACTTTTCTGTTGTGTTTTGGGACGCTGGTGAAAGAGCTGGATTTACTGTGAGAGAAGGCAGGCTTTGTCAAAAGTCTTCAAGTTAAATTTTGTGTAATTAAATATCACTTTATCAGAGTAGCTATACTGTCAAAGCGGATTTTCAGGCTTCATTGGCAACAAACAAAAGTGTCAGAAAGTAACAAACAGCCGTTGTCTCCAGAAATATCAACACTCCGTGCTCTCAACATCATATTACCTGTTTTACTTTGATATAAAACTACATTTAAAACAAAGAACTACTATGATATTGTTTTTTTTTTAATTAAGAAATAAAATCACTCTGCACACATAATGTAAATAAAAATGAGTACTCAAAGAGTAAAATATACCGTATATCTTCCAATTGTACCAGCGGCATTTAATTTTCTGTTCTATACAAATCCTTGGAAGCTCAGCAATTCCAGCGCACAGCTCACTGCACTCTTGGCACTCTGAGTTGAAATCTGTGATTTTTACGAACATGACCATACTCAAGACATGAATGTTTTGTAACCACACAAAAATAAACACTTCAGAAGTGCTCTAAAAATTGGGTCATAGGCATGTCCGGGGCAAAATCCACTGTCTGTGGACACAGAGCCGAATTGATGGAATTGAGGAATCAGATGGCACACCTGGTATTATTATCTGCTGCTTTGTAAGCACATCCAGTTATTCCTGATGACAATTTTAAAGCCAAACGCACAAAGCTACATACGCTCTCAATTCAATTTCAATTCAACTCAATTCAATTTTATTTACATGGCGCCAAATCACAACATCAGTCGCCTCAAGGCGCTTTACATTGTAAGGTAGACCCTACAATAATACATACAGTGAAAAAACCCAACAATCATATGACCCCCTTTGAGCAAGCACTTTGGCGACAGTGGGAAGGAAAAACTCCCTTTTAACAGGAAGAAACCTCCGGCAGAACCAGGCTCAGGGAGGGGCGGCCATCTGCTGTGACCGGTTGGGGTGAAAGAAGGAAGACAGGATAAAAGACATGCCGTTAAAGAGAGCCAGAGATTAATAACAAGTATGGTTGAATTCAGGGAGATCTATTAACACATGGTGAATGAGAAAGGTGACTGAAAAGGAAAAACTCAATGCATCAAGGGGGTCCCCCAGCAGTCTGAAGCTATTGCAGCATAACTAAGGGAGGATTCAGGGTCACCTGATCCAGCCCTAACTATATGCTTTAGCAAAAAGGAAAGTTTTAAGCCTAATCTTAAAAGTAGAGATAGTGTCTGTCTCCTGAATCCAAACTGGAAGCTGGTTCCATAGAAGAGGGGTCTGAAAACTGAAGGCTCTCCCTCCCGTTCTACTTTTAAATACTCTAGGAGTGCCTATACACTTTCTATCAGGGGAACTCCTGTTTTCAGGTGTCTTTGGTGTTTTGCTGGAATGGTAACACTGGGAGAAAACCGGGTACAACATGCAAAAACAGTCCCCTGGGCACTTACTAAACTGTAAACCAATGTGCTGTAATACTTTACTTTAAATGATTACATTAGTTTAAAAGTTTCACCCATTAAACTCATAATAACACACACACACACACACACTCATGCACAAACACACTTTTTAGCTAATTGCTATTCGTAGCAAACAGTGCTTCTCCTAAACTAACAATTATCCCAATTCTCTCGATAATATTAGCTAAATTTGTTTTGAACTTAATTACATACATTAAGTATGACTTTCAGTTACTGCAGTGCCACAATTCAACATTTCAATTTGCACTCATCCAACACCACACAAAACTTTCCCTCTTTTTTCTAATTTAATAGATGTGCACGGCTGGCTCACCGCATTTTAATTAATTCATTCTACCTCAGGTGGGAATTAAATAACTTGGTGGACTTATCGAACGCTACCAGTGACCGTCTGAAACCCTGGTAGCATTAATAGATATCTACAGCTGGGCAGGATGGGCTTTCTCCCTCACATTCACACAGTCACATGGGGAATTCACTGACAAGAGCTTTTTCTGAAATAATAGGCCTTTAACTAAGCAGTGACCTTTATTGGGCTCTGTGGGCAGCCACTGGGAATTATGGCAACATTGATAGAACTTGGCACCTCCTACGCAGGTTTCAGACCTCCACACCTGCTTTTGAGCTCAGAGTAACAACTGTAGGCTGTAAATGATAGACAGCAGTCAGATTTTCACAGTCATGATACATAAGCTGTATATTTGACAGGGAATTTTGCAAGAGGAAATGCACCGCTCTGCTCTTTGAATAGCTTTTCAGGTCTAAAGAAGAGGTGAGAGTTGTTAGCCTCCATTTGCTAAATATGACTTATGACAGGTAGAAATTCCATATTTATTCATACGTAGATACTCATATTTATCATACTGATATATCCTCAAAAACTTTAGTATTAGAATTCTGATACTGCAAAGTCACAGTATTCTCCTTTTTATTCTATGACGCAGTGTTTTTAAATGTTATTTAAAACACTGCATGTTTGCACATGTAATTTTCTGCAAACATCTTTTAGAAGTTGTTTGGAATTTAATGCAATCACCACAAAGTCGAGGTTTCCAAGACCAAGAATAAACGTTAAATCGCTTTTTTAAAACAATAACTTCCGAAAATAATAGTCTGAAAAAAACAAAACCTACACATCTGCGGTCCAGATGCAGTTGATCCAGCTCAGGCTCCTGGAACATTTTGCATCATTGTTCATAAATGCATCTTAGAAAAATATAATGAAAGCTGGAAGACATTGGATCGACGTTCTCAAGTAAAATATCCCGAAATAATTTGGATACAATTGTTAACAATTCATGCATGGGGGGAATTTTCAGCCTTACGTAACCTCAACTTGCTCTAGTTTATTATATATTTATGTTGTGCTGAACACCTTCATGAATAAAAAAAAAAGTTTGAAAAACTAGGTTAGGTTACAAAAAATTTGGCAGGCAGTGATTCCTTCCCATCACAGATGTTTAGTTGAACTAGGTCCATGAAACCAACAGAGGTACCCACTCACCTGGAACTGCTGGTCTGCCTGTGCAAGCCGCTGTATACCCACTCACAGCACTGATTAGTCCCACTCTTACTTACTGTTTAATTGCACCTGTACATGCTGAAAATACACTTTGACTGTAACCTACTGTACTCCTGTAGTGTTGTTACCAGCTATGAGTTCAGAGACCAGATCCACCTTCTGAAATCACACAAGCAATTTACTCAAAAATTGGATGAGATGTGAGCGCAATCTCATGCCATCCACTTTCCATCAGTCTCAATAGTATCAGAAGATATTTCTATATACTGTATTGGCCTTAGCAAATAACCACCCTGATCACAACCTGGCTGCCACTTTTCAACACCTGTTTCAGATTGACAGTGAAGACTAAAAAAGTCTGAGTCTATCATATTTGGTATCTTTGAAATGACAGAAAAATGAATGGACACTAGTATTATTTTAATGCAGTTATCTATACTCCTGTTTTAATCCCTATAGATGATGATAATGACAAAGAAATAATAGTTGTATTTACATAACAGTAAAACAAACAAAGAAATCCACATAGTGTTAAAGTTGAAATAAAAAGTGGAGTTAAAACACTTTGACGACTCAAAACTTAAAACCTACAATAAGACCGAGCTATTGTGTCTGATCTCCTCAGACAGCTTGTTCCTGAGTTGGAGCGCCTGGACTCTAAAGGCTCAAAGCCTCTGTTGCCTCAACCTTTGAATTTCAAAACAAATCTCTGCTGGGGCATCTCAGGCTGTATTAAAGCCTATAAAAGGTGTTGTTATGCTGTAAATCTAATAAATGTGTCAAATATCTATCAGTCTATCAGACTGTAAAATTAAACTATCTGGAGATTATAAATTACATCTTTTATTGGTTTGAATAGTCTTATAGCAGCAGTTTTTACCTGTTTAAGTGTATATATTTTTTACTGGCTAAGACAGAAATAATGATGGCATTGGTTAATCTTCCAAAAGCATGAATTACAGTATTAACGTGTGAATTTGTTTATGAAACCATCACTAAACCTTTGCGAAGCAGCTGATGGAGCTACTTTAATGTATTTTTTTTTCTTTTTCCTTCACACTCTTTAGCACTACTTCCTGCTATCAGTAAAATGCCACTGAATGCCTAATGACATTTTCTTCAAGTCCCCAATTTTTGCAAATGTAATTAACAAGAGAAATCCTGTTGGGTCCGGGCCAGCAGAGAGCATCATCAAGCAAGCAGCATTTAGAATACATTTACATTTGTACTTCTGTGATGTACTTTAAAGAGCTTAAGCTCGAAACTAAGTGATATTATTGCACTATGAGTTAAAAAAAAATGAGTGTTAATGCCTTCATATCAGAGGTGTGGGATCCACTTCCCCAACCATGGCATGAGTGGGAGTCTGTGAGACTACAGTCATTTTCAAATTTATGCTGGTAGACCTTGTGATTCACAGGCATTCACACATTTTATTCTTCACCCCTCTCTTACTTCTCATTTTTGTTACCAGGGTTTGGACTTGTGCCTTTCATGGCTCCAGAGGTCTCACCAGACTTTATCCTTTCATTTTAGACCCGTGCATTTCTCGGTGGTAGTCGCAGATGGGAGGATGAGGATGGTATCTATCTATCATTGCTTTTTCCTAGAGAACTTACCAATGCTGGAGGCAAAGGCTTTAACTGACATGTCTCCAGACCACTATGGTCTGGTCTTAATGTCTACTTGGAATTCTGTAGGTGACAAGTCCTCCACTTATAAAAAGCACTGTGTGTCATAGTAAGCTGCTTTTCTATGTAGTCGTCCATCTTTCTGTGACCTCGGGATGCCACAGAGCAACTCCTGCCTCAGACATCCATACCTGCCCTCTTCCACAGCCCCTGTTCGCTGTTATTTTCTTAGATTTTAAAACGCCTTGAGGATCTTTTTTTTTTCTTCTTTTAATTCCAACACACTAATTAACACAGCTTTGTCAGACTGCCTGAGAGGTTTTTAATGATGGGATACTCAGGGGAACCTGGCTGATCCATGCGCTATACAGCTGTTGATTAATGGTTTGCTGTTGTTGTGGGCCAGGAACATGCCATTTTTGTCACGACCCTCTTTCTTTCACACCTCAACACAACAGATACACCACTGAGTCTAATATGGAGTAGCAGAAAAATCTTTAAAGAAATGAAACATCTTATAATTTAAATGAATTCAGGTCAACGGTCAGAAACACAGTAAGAGCGCTGTAAGAAAGTACTGCCCATATGTTGGCTTTCTTTTACATTTTACAATACTAAAATGCAAATTGATGCATCGAGTTTTTCCTTTTCAGTCACCTTTCTCATTCACCATGTGTTAATAGATCTCCCTGCATTCAACCATACTTGTTATTTATCTCTGGCTCTCTTCCACAGCATGTCTTTTATCCTGTCTTCCTTCTTTCACCCCAACCGGTCACAGCAGATGGCCCCGCCCCTCCCTGAGCCTGGTTCTGCCGGAGGTTTCTTCCTGTTAAAAGGGAGTTTTTCCTTCCCACTGTCGCCAAAGTGCTTGCTCATAGGGGGTCATATGATTTTTGGGTTTTTCACTGTATGTATTATTGTAGGGTCTACCTTACAATGTAAAGCGCCTTGAGGCGACTGTTGTTGTGATTTGGCGCTAGATAAATAAAATTGAATTGAACTGAATTGAATTAAAATCCATTCTGTTTATTCAAATCATTATTTCTCACTTCACATTGATTAAATTTACATTCTCAGTGACAATAATATGACTATGACATTAGCACTGTACATAAAGAAACCTGGTTAATAAGATCCCTCTCTTGTGCTTGATATATCAGCGATGCAATGCATTCTCCTTTTATAGTATCAAAGACATTGAAGTTATTTTCAAATTATGTATTAAATTGTCAAAAGAATTTTAATAAATGCCACCTGAGATAAAGGTTGCCAGCTTCTGAAACCAAATATGATACCAAACATGGCGTGGTATTTCAAAATGTCAGTTGTGATTCTCACTGCACAGGTATGTTTGTACACATGATGCTAGATGGAAAATCATGCCTCACACACAACATATTATATATATATCCATAAACTTTAGCTTAGACATAACTCTCATGGACTCTGCTGTTTGGATTGCTTGTTGGAGATCCCGTTTTTGCTGCTTGCAGGTGCATCACCTTTGCATTCCCTGCACATGTCGCAGGTGCAGCTCCACATTGAGATGATGGTGTGCGTCACAGTTCAGGTTGTTTTTCACTTTTGGACATTGCCGTAGAGCTTGCCATGAAAAGCTTGTTTGTGGGGTACGTACATACGTTGAACAGCATTGTGAACATGGAAAACAAATAACCATATTCATGGTCACGCTTTCTGCAGCCGACTCGTCTCCACGGGCGATTTTAAAAATGGGTCAGTTTCATACAAAATCTGATATTTGCGCTTTGTTCAAGTTTTGAGGTTCATGGTAAAATTGCACATGGTCAGAACAGGACAGAGTGCAATTGTAATATAGCAGGAGTTATAGGAACAGTAATCAGAGCATTGACCAAATATGAATCACATATGATTATTTTGCTTCTTAGAGGTGCAGCAGTGACTTTCCCATCGTAACGTGCTAATTGACATAAAAGTCACATAAAATGTCATTTTTAAATATGATTTTTATGGTTTGTGTATTCAGGCTGATTGATAAACGGGCGCAGGTGTAGATTCAAGCTTCCTTTTTGAACAGCTTGTATTTACCGAGTAAACAAGTTGTTTCACCAAACAAGGCAGTCACAAATGTGATTTACAGTAAGCATATGGCACAAAAACAGATAAGTAAGGAGGATTGTAAAACTTATGCTCTTCACCCCACCCCAGCTCTTTCTCTCTCTCTCTCACACACACACACACACACACACACACACACACACAAAAGAAAGAAACAGATCTTTTGTGGGATTGTGTGCGCATCTGTGAGGATATTAAGCATGAGTAATAAACTTTATTCAAATGATTGTACAAAATAATTATCTCCCAGAGTTTTATGCAATCAGCATTGTAACTGCTAAGAGGCATTGGCATAAGTGGTGTGTCTGTATGGCTGTGATTGGTAAAGTAACCTGAGTGCCATAAGAACCCTTGTGGCCCACTGTGGACAGTGTGTTGGCAGTCAGGTTGACGTGAGCTCCAAAACCCGGGAGTGCTGTGGTTACCAGATGGCCATGGCAGTAATCTTTAGTCCTTTCACTCACCTGGCTGAGTAAAGACTTCCTCTAACCCAGTGCCCACAGGAAATGGTCTCTACAGCACGTCTGCCTTCTCTGCTTCTGCCAAGACTCTTGCTTCCATCCTCCGCTCACGTCTCTGAAGTCTGTTTCAGAAAAGATAGGGGGGAAAAAGGAGGTGCTGATTTGGGCCACAGAGGCTCAAAAGGGATCGCTCAAGACAAGATGGCAAGATAGAGAGATTTGATGTCTCCACTTTAACTGCTGCCAGGTTGTCATCCTTATATGTGACAGGCTGTTGTGGAATGAATCATGCTGCATTTTTATGGCTGCTCTGTAAACAGTTCATTGTCAGTGTCCAAGTTTGAGTCACCATTCTAGTAGAGGAGTCTCCTCAGACATACTGCTATGCTTCTGAAAGGTTTTATCATTGTCATGCTATTCAGAGAACTCTTCCTTTTCTAAAGGATTATTCAAATTCATTCTTCTGATATTTCCATGTTTTGTGGAGCAGGGCTCTAACAAGTTGGCCCCCGGGTGTAGAGCAAAATTTGTGGCATAATTCTCAGCCAATGCATAAATGCATATTATTAATGTATTTGTGTGTTTTATTGATTTATGTTAATTTATGGTTCTTGGAAGTACAATATGTCAGAGAGATATTTTTGTTTGTCTTTGCTTCAGGGTAGGGTAAACAAGTGAAACTGCAGCATGACAGCAGCAGAGTGTGCAGAAATGTGCCAACTCAGCTTTTGAAACAGTTTGCAGAAGAGAACGACATTTAGCTTTTACCTGTTTTTTTTTCTTTTCTGTACACATTTTGTTTTCTCTTCTTCTATCCCCTCATCTCCTTCCTGACAGGAGGTTACAGAAAATCAATAGCTACCAAGTGAACAGAGGTTCCCTCCCTTATTTATCTATCTGATTTGTTTGGCTTTGTGGAGCACATTAACCTTATCTAAAGGCATTCGGTAATGCTGCAAATGCACTCAATCCTATTGATAGTTTATGCTAATTCTGAGCCATAAGTTCAGAACTTGCTGTCTTCTTGAAAACTTCTTGTTCAATAAGGTTATCCAACTCCTCAACTGATTCTAATGTACACAGCAGCGAGGGATGCAACAGCGTTTATTCATTTCTGTATACTGTCTGTCTCCTTCTTTCAGTTCCTCCTGTCATCCGAGTTTATCCAGAGAGCCAAGCCAGGGAGCCGGGTGTCACTGCCAGCCTCCGCTGCCATGCAGAGGGCATCCCCAGCCCCCAGCTGTCCTGGCTCAAGAATGGCATGGACATCACAACCAAGCTGTCCAAACAGCTCACTCTGCAAGGTAAACAGGAGTAATGAGTTCACTGCAAGTGCACCTGTGTATTTACTTTCTCTATAATTGTTTATACCGTCACTCTCACACTTTTTATGCTAATATGTGACCATGGTTGCCATCACTTCATGTATCAGGGAGGACTGGGTGACCTAGATGATTGCATGTGTTTCTAATATTCTCACACATTTGTCCTGTTTGTTCAGTGGCTGCTTGAAGAGTGGTTCTCGTGACTAATTTTACTGTAAAGCTGTTTGTTTGAACTGGAGGCATTGCTAGACTGATGTCGCCAAAAGATGCGCAACATCAAAGTCTTATGTCCAAGTTCTATATTGAACGCTCAGAAGTAAAGTTATCAAGTGTCACTTGATTCCCAGAATAAATAGTGAAGCTTTTCCCCTCAGGTTGCTTACAAAAGCTACAGAACGGGAAAACTGTCCCAGATCTCGCAGAAACACAGCATGCGCCACATTCTTACTTTGAACTCCCACCTTTTTGAAATCTCCCCAAAACAAACCTTTCACCCTTCTTCCAAACACATAAGTGTTATATAATGGTAGCAGAGGATGGTAACATTGAAGTCACCTTTTATCTCTTCCCTGAAGGAAAATTGTCTTTTTATTTTTGTCTTTCCCTCCCGTTCTGTTGTCCCTCGCAGCTAATGGAAGCGAGGTTCACATCAGCAACGTGCACTTTGAGGACACCGGCGCCTATACCTGCATCGCCAAAAATGAGGCCGGCGTGGACGAGGACATCTCTTCGCTCTTTGTTGAGGACTCTGCGCGCAAAACTTGTATGTATAAGTCATGATGTCAGTTTCTGCTTCTATTTTTTTTTTTTATTCAGGGGGAAAATGGAGCCATGCAAATGGAGCCCTTAATAATTTATCCTGTCAGCTCTTAATAGTTTATATCCTGTGATGCTGCGATGAAGGACGAGGAGTAATGGTGATACTATCTTTACTCTCTCTCTTGGCTTGGAAGCAGAGTTGTTCTTTTACCCTTTCATCCACCAACATGCCATTTTTGTTCCTCATATTGTATCTGCATCTGCCTTGATACACTAGGGATCAAACCAATCATAATTTCTATTAGTGCTGACAAGAATAATTTAATTACCTGATTAATTATTAGTTCCAGAAGTGACAAACATGTTCTGTTTCTTGCCTTTTCTACTTGCACTTCTTGAAAAAATGATCATTAATTGAGCATCTCTTGGTGATGGCAGATAAAATTCACCTCGAGTGTAGTAATTTTTCATCATTTTGAGACATTTGCATAATAAATAGTTGATTAATCTTAGAAGAAATGGTAGATTAATCGGTTATGAAAGTAATAAGTGCAGCTGTAATGTATTTATGAATAAATCAGCTGCTGTTTATTGTATAATCACATGCATAAGGGAAAATCTTTAAATAATTCTTTGTTCTATAGAACACTACGTAAACCAAATACATTAAATTTGCAATTATGTAAATTTAAAACCTAATTTTTGATCCTGAAATTTGATGAGGTGAAAACTTCTCTATCCATAAGCATAATCCACATCGCCATGCTTTTTTTGTTTAATACCTGTATTAATTGATAAGGTAACTGTCTGCATGTAACTTGCACCCACTGATAATCATCTTATTCACATTTGGAAGCTTTTACAGCCTAAACAAACTCTTCCGTTTCCTCTTCGTGAGTGGAATCACACACTCTAATTAACGTTGACCTTCTCAGAAATGTCAAAATCTGTCTTTGGGGTCTATGACCAGTTGTTAGTGTGTTGTATTTTCCTGTGGGTAATTAGAGTTCCCAAACAACACACACTTCAACTTTGCAGTGCGGTCACACATCACGCACACCTTGTCCCACACCGTCACCTGCCAGACCCGGTGCGTTTAGATGCGATCCCTACAGTACGACACTTCCTCCGCCCCGCCTGTCATGCATCAGAGGATCATACTTGGTGAGGTCAGAAGTCACTCCTATGTGCTTTGAAGCCTTTGAAGCTCCACCGCGGGCAAAATGGTGCTATGAGTTAGATATGGCAGACCCTTTTGGAGTGAGTTCAAAGGGATGTCAGCTGACAGGCACACAAGGTTGCGCTACTACATTACGAAAGAGAAAGAAGGGAAAAGACAGACTTTACTACACATGTTGTTGTCTATCTCGGATATCTGAAGACTGCATTCTTGACCCGTTTTGCTTTTCCCATGAGATTGTCCCCTTTATTCAGATACCAGTTAAGTGAGCAAATAGAAGCTGACTGTCTATTTTTCCTGAACTGGCTGCCTCTATGAGCCTGAGGCTAATGTGGGGTGTCAGCTCGCAAAGCCTTCTTTCCACAAACACGTCCATGTATTTCTAAAACAAATATACATCCATTTCACACACAAGGGAACATCCAATTAAAGTTCACATAGGAACTTTAAAATGTATGATCGTCAGTTTTCATTGGCACACAAGGTGTGGTAAATACATGAATCATATTCTGTTGATATCAGTGATCTCAGCATATTAACGGTCTGTTTATTCAGTCAGAGGCCACACAGAATTGCCTTAAACCTGCATCCTTGCTAATTGTCACGTCTATATAACCAAACCTGTTTTTACAACTAGAGAAGATGCCCTTTAATTTTTTTTTTTTTCTTTCTTTTTAAATATTAAAACAAGCTGCCCTTTCTCGTTGCAAAACATGTCTGTTTAGACTGGCGGCCTTTACCTGTGAGCTTCACTGGACCTTTCAGACCTCAGGAAACACTTTCCTAATAGGTTCATGGGCTCGGTAGCTATTTACAAGTGTTATTAAATCTAACAGATGCTTATTTTGTCAGTCACGGTCCTATTATGCCATGCTAAGCGCTGCACATCTCTCGAATTCTCAGGCAGGTCTACTTAGTGCTTGTCATGTCTGGTTTGAAAGCAAAAAGATGGCAATGGGGAAAACACCTGCTTGAGGCTTCAGACGAACCTCTTGTTTTATGTCCACCTAATATATAGAGTCTATGCAGCCAGTACAATGGAGTGACTCATTCATTTGTTTTAATAGGTTTTATTCCTTTGCACTGGCATCCAGTATGGCAGCAGGTAGTATTTTCCCTTAATTGACAATTATCCATCCACCCCATTGTCCTGCACATATTATTTCATTGACACCACAGGCTGGGGGGAAAAGTGGAACTTGAACCTGCGGCTCTACTTGTTCCCTGTGCTTTAGAAACAAAAAAAAAAAAAAAACTAAACATACAACCCTTAATG
>VURO01014307.1:1154-13459 GCA_015108175.1 Pelvicachromis taeniatus | reverse complement strand
TTAAATAATAGCCAAACGGTTACTGTTCTTGAGCTTCAGACAGATTTTATTGAAATAATAATATAGCAGCCACTGTCACATTCCTCATATTCACAAAATTATGAAATGCACTTGGAGCATTGGGACAATAGCTTTAAGACTGAAAATGCTAAATACTGTTAAGCTCAGCAGTTCACAAATGCACAGCGACCATCTACAGCAGACACTGTGACTATGTACTATTACTTTTCAGAAAAAGCAGCTAGTGTCACTATCTGATACATTTAAATACATTCAGTGGCCTTTAACTACATCTTGCTATTATTGGGTCACATGGTGAATGAACTGCAGCCTCAATTTCATGCTGTACAGTAGCTCGTTTGTTCCAAGATTCAGTTTGTCATGTGTTCAGAGATGCTGTTTTGCATGCCTTTTTTGTAACAAGTGGTTCTTGAGTGGCCATCTCAGCCATACCATTTTCTGTAAACCCTAGAGATGGTTGTATGGGAAAATCCCAGTAGGTTGGCAGTTCCTGAATGTAATGCCTTGCACAGCGCTTAAAGCAGATGTAGACCTTCCATTGGGCATTGGCTTTTCTTTGTTGAGCTTCACATGTTTGCTTCATGTTTTGTTAAAAACAAAACTTGGATATTTTGCATGAACAAAAAGAAATTTTGAACACAGTTTTGACCTCCAATTGTAAACTTGCACCAGTATGCCAGATTAAAAGCTGTCAAACTAGGTGAAGACGAGAATGATAGATGTACAGATATATCTTATTTCTAGGGAGACAGAATCAATAATACTTTCATATTTTAAATCATAAGATTAGATATCAAAATGCAACTGGTGCCATTTTTTTCAAGGTTGCTAAACACAGTACATACGCTGACGGGGTTACCGACTACTGCTATAAGAATATACAATGTAATTTGCTGTGTTTCACTTGTGTTGCATCCAATTTCCCTTTAATTTACGATTTTTTAGAACATCTGTGTTATTTACACATTCTTTTTCTGGATCACAGACAAGTGTCATTCATTACAAGAGTAGAAGGTTTTCATTTTGTTGTGAAGGGTTTGCAGCTGTTACTGACTAAATTTGGGGATTTTTCAGGTAAAAACAATCAATAGCTTCGGCCTTAATGGATTAACCAAATGAATCCTCACAGCAGACAGATTCTGTGTACATGTAGCTGATTCAAAACTGTAGCTGTGTACCTTATGGGCTTCTTTCATAAGCAGTCCTGATTTTTTATCCTGGATTTTTATGTGATGTATTTGGCCTGAATTTTAAATTATGTGCTGTTTCCAAACCTAGATCACCTAAAATCCAGTTGTCCTTACTTGTCTTAGTCATGCTCTTTTCGTGTATCCACCGAAACGCTGCAGTATGGCATATGTTACTGCTTTTCACTAACTGCACAAGTTAAGTTACAGTTCAAGACTAAAGCTAAATTTCTGACAGAAAACCTTGATCGAGGCTTCTTCACAGTTTGAATTTGATTTATTCCCTCTGATCCAAACAGCTTGTGTGCATCTGAGTTGATTTTACAAGTTAACAAGCTGTCTGTTCAGCTGCTCTGACTCACTGTCCTACTGATGTCTGCTTTTGAACTGGCCTAATTGGTGGCTTGGCAGTCTATTGTAGCGGGTGTATTTGTGCGTGACTGGGGACTTACAGGAAAGAGGCGTGCAGTCGACTGATTGCAGTGCATCGAGATGGGGGCTGTGTTATAAAGCGAGTCCAGCACTTCTCCGGTGAATTCATCCCACTGTAGTTGAGAAAACTGCTCCGTCACACTAACCTCACCACACACACACTGGTCATTTCCGTGGAACCTGGAGGGAAGGAGGGTAGGATGGAGAGGGGGAAGAGAGATTTGAAGGAAAGTCAATAAAGGAAGGAGGCAGAGCGAGATTGAGAAAGGATTAGGAATCTGAGTTATCAGGACACAGTTTTACTTTTGGACAATGTAATCATCACATGTCCCCAGGAGGAGACGAATGCTGAGAACAAAAACAGCTTAGTCACATGTGAGAGGAAGAGGGAAGGGAGAAAGAGTAGCTAATCATTTTAGGCAGTGGGAAATGTTGTGTGCCCTCACTACCTGTTAATGAAGTTAAAATATTTCTGCAGGTATCCTTGGTCAACGTGGCTCTTGCAGAGCTCCAGCTGGGTACGGGGGTAGTAGTGAATGTAGTTGACACACATTTCCTCCATAATGCCAAAACCACCCTGAGGAGACAAAGATATTTCAGACACAAGAAAGTGCAGATATAGTACACAGAGCAGATACAGGGTTGCCAAGACAGCGAGAACAAAAGAAATCTGTTGATTTTTGAAGGAAAAAGTTGGAAGGAGATTAGAGAAGGTGCTTGTGGTTATCCCACGGTTATTCACAATGATCAGGGTGAAATCTGGTAACAGGAAAAGAGTTTTTATATATTCAGAGTTTACTGCTCACCACTGTAGGCTTGTTCCTATCTTCTGTGTTATAAGTACACTTTGTTATAAGTACGTCACCCTGTGGGATTAAGCACAGATATGAAGGCATTCCACCACATTTTGTATTTAGCAAACAACACTGATGATACTTTAAGATTACTGCCAGAAAACCATTCATGTAGGAGATACAGTGTCCAGTCAGAGCTCTGCTGCTTCTATTCCCAAGAGATGGGCCAAGCTGCATGTCCCTGTTTCACTTCTGTTTAAACACCTTCTACAGCACTAAGTTACTCTGATTATAAACTTCATAGGCGAAGGGGAAATCATATCTATGAGGCGCTAGCATTAAAAAAAAGAAGCAATTTTGGAAAACAGCTATCAGAATCTATCTGTAAAACAAGCACAGTATTGAAGCCATTAGTTGGATACTTACAGGCAAAATGTTCACCATTTTTCTAAGACCTCGGATTGTCTGTATGAAAACAAAGACAAAAAGAAAGACAAAAAAAGAGTGTTTCAAAATTAATAATAAATCCTACAAAAAGCTTCTGGGTTTAAACCCATTACTCAGCTATGGCCTTTTTGTTTTGGAGTTTGCATATGTGTCCCATGTCCAAAGACGAGCATGCATGTTAGGTTAACTGGCAATTGTAAACTGGTGGTAAGTGAGGATGTGATGGTAAATGGGTGTTTGTCTCTTCATGTTAGCCCAACAATGGTGCTGCTATAACCTAAAAAGCAGCCTGCCTTTCAACATGGATGGATGGATGGATGGATGGATGGATGGATGGATGGATGGATGGATGGATGAGTTCATATTTACCCCTGCAAAATGCAGTACTCTGCATAGCATCTTAATTTTAGATATAATTGGATACTTTGGGTACAGCACAAATGCAGTAAGAATAAACCAGTGGCTGCTTTCCTTGGAGGCACCTTTCACAGTTATTAGCTTTCTGTGTTAAAAGGTCTATTAGCTTGGCTGAGACTGGTTTGATGCAGTTCTTATTGCTCAATAAGGCTGCAGGTGAATCTTAATCGGACATCAGCAGCAGCTGGACATTTTATTCAAGAGTCTATGTCCAGCTGTGTGTCTGTACTTGCCTCAGGATAGTGTGCATAAATAAAACAGAGCAGATGTCGACAACTGATTAGATGTTTAGTTGATAGTTGGGAAGTTTTTGCATATACGGCATTAGTATAAGGCATCCATCTATTACCTGACCTGCACTTTTGCTCATTTATCAATGCTTTTCTCTAATATAAAGCCTGAAATGGAGACAAACTGTGTCTCTTTGCTGCTGCAAATCTCCTGTAAAAGGATGTACCTATTCAAAATGAAGATGCTGCTGAAGCTGAAGACTACATCAGTATCTAGTGACGTCAGTACTGATGTCAGTGCTTATACTAGGTTGCTGATGGTCTTTAAATGTATATAAATGTTAAGTGTCCAGAGTGTGAGCTTCTCTTTCACTCCAGTGTTTTGGACAGGAGTGATGTCTGACCTTCATCAGAAGATGAATCATACATACATATTACATATTGACTCTATTTTGAAATAGTTTTTCTAAAACACATGTCAAAACTTGTTGAGCCTTTGTGCCCCAAAATAAAAAGCTACCTGATGCCTACAGCCAATTTAGAATCGCCAGTTAACCCAGCCGTCATGTCTTTGGACTGTGGCAGAGGGACAATCAGCAAACTTTACACTGAAAGACTTCAGCTGATCAGTATGTTCGAACTCAGACTCTTGATGAAGAAGTGCTCTAATTGACTCACAAACACACATCATTAACAACATGCATGATCACGTATTTACTTGCATTTTTAGTAGTTTTTCTCCTTTCTACCTTGTCTGTGTATCTCATGGCCTGTGTATAGTATACATGGGTCACTTTACCAAAGTCCAATCAGACTATTCGGCAGTGAAACAGCAATTTATTTCTTATTTAAAAAGTGTGGAAAAAGGGTAGAAAATACTGTGGTTTAATTTACCAAATATTTGTTGTGAATAAGCTTTGAAACACACATCTCTTTGAGATCTAAAATAATGGCCATCTTAACCCAGTTTAATATAAGACACAGTGTGCAAAGGTGGAGTTCCTCTGGGTCAGCAGATCCCTGCTATCTCCCACCTGGTAGTGTGTACTGAAATGCTGGTCTTCCTGTACCACCTCCAGCTCTTTGCCTCTCCTCACCAAAACCGTCCTCACCCCACGACCCGCCAAGTGGGTGTGCAGCTGGGAAGCAAATACATAGATTCCACCTGAAGGCAAAGCCTGGGTACACAGAGAGAAAGAGTCAAGCTCCAACAAAAAAACTTTTTTACCATAGAGACAAAGACTTGGGGAAAAAAAGACATGTCAGCCAAACTATTCCCCCCAGCATTTTAACTATAAATAATGAAATAAATCTGTACATACTGTTTGGGTACACTTGGAGGTGCAGTATCCACTGAGGTAAAAGGCATGTTGTTTAGGTGGGATCGCCATTACAGGAGTGTAAACAAGGCCCAGCTCCATGATCCCTGCATCGTAGCGCCTCAGGCTGGGGGTGTAATACAGTCGTATCCCTGATGAGTCACGCCGGCCTGCATGAAAAATATTAAAATATTAGAATACATTTAGCATATCTTAAGTTAACTACTTACTTTTAGATTATTTTAAAACATTTAATAACCAGTCTTGTATTATACCAGACTAAGAATACACATAATTAAAATTTCTGTATTCATTTCAGGTGCTGTTACTCTCCCTCAGATCTTTGAGGGAGAGTAACAGAAACATAAAAAGAGGATTATAAGGTAAGGTCTTGTTAATGTGTAATATGTACTCATATACTGTAATATGTAGAATGTATGCCTGGCCCTCGTAAATACAACTCCTCCTATTTTCTGCCAACTGTTTAGACAACACAGTATGGCAACCTCTAAAACACTTGTAATGTGCAGTTTGTTAACATAAGATATTAAAAGGTGATCTTGGTGATATTTCTGAAATTTATTTAATAATTAAAAAGGAACTCTCTTGGCCCAGGGGTCCAGCTGGGGACCTTTGTTGAATGTTGTCCTTCACCCCTCACTTCCTTGATTTCTGTTATTGATGACTTGCGGATTCTAAATGATTTCAAATCACAGAAACTACTGTGTGATAAGGGACACGGCTTATCAAGCAAGTACAGAATACTTGCAACATATGTGTGTATTTCAAGGTCTGATTGGGATAAGGAAGACAAAATCTGCAGTGGGTCTGCACTGACTGAGTTCAAGACAAGCCTGTGGATCTTGGAAAGACATACTGTACAGAAAGTCCTGCTGCTGTGTGTGTGTGTCAAAGAAAGTGAAAAACATTCTCAGAGGCATGCATCTGAAGTCTGCATGTTCACACATATATGTACCGGATATAAGGAGAGGGTTGTGGTAATGGACCTCCAGACGGAGGAATCGTGAGGAACCTGGTCCACCCAAAGCCAAGCCTGCATCAGGGGGATAGTAGAAAGCCTGCAAATACACACAAATACACACATTTTTATGATTTTTTTAAAGATCATATCACAGGTTTTTTCACATATCATACAACAGGACAAAAACATTTTCAGGTTTACTTTGATAACTTTTTATATGATTGCAACATATTGTTCCATCCGTCCAATCATCAGTTTCTCTAACTGCTTAACAAATTCAGAATTGTGGGGGGGCTGGAGCCGCCCACTTCTGACTTGATGCAAAAGGCTTCCTCAAAAGATACCCAGTCAATCACAGGGCCCATCTTACATTTAAATCTTAAGTGACATTCTTCTGTCCTCTTAATATGTGATCGCCATGTCAAAGTAAGCTCTCCTTGTCCTGTTCACTAGAATTCTAGAAAATACTAGTAAAGAAAGAGAGATACCTACACACAACCAAGTACATAGTTTAAATCTGTAAATTAATTTACTAAGGACAGGCTATTACAGACAACTGAGAATTTTTACAATATTATGTATATGTGTGGCTTAAATCATGTGTATCTATGTTTCTCTTATAGAAAAAGAAATATACTACAAACAAAAAAGGCTGTATTCTCTGGGATCATATCATAGCCACTGCCTTCATTGATTACATAGCGAGATCCGCGTTAAGCTTTAATCTTGCTTTTATGTCATAACATTAAATCCTCTGAAACATGTCCCGTGCACACAAACACCTTTTTCTTCTATGCTATTCTCCCTTTTTGCATTCTTATAGTGTCGTATATTATTGTTTTTCTTCTCTTCAGAACTTCCTCCACTCTATTTTTCTCTTTTTCTGTTGTTTTGCAAGGCCACGTTTCCCTTCTGATGCGGTGCCGAGGAGAATGAAACAACACTATTAAGAGGTGATGAAAGAGGCCTGAATATTTCCCACCTAATCTTGTCTCCACAGCTCACAGCTCACAGAAGGCATCCTGCTTGTTTTTGTTTAGCTGGCAGATAATCCAATCGGAGAGGGGCCAGGCTGCCTGTGATACAGTGGGGAGTAGTGCAGAGAAATATGTTGACAGCCTCACTATTCCTTGTCCGCTTTGCTTCTTGTGGCCAACAGTAGGCTACCAAAGTGTGGTGAATTACTAGCTGATAAATGACCAACTGAATATGTAGCTGACTAATTCATAACAAGCTTCACCTCCCCTGTTTACAAGAGGTCCTTTCAAAAATGTGAATCTCCCCCCAAAAATAATTCAAATGGTGGAACCTGATTAAAAATAAAACAAACTGGCAATCTGGTGATGTTTTTTCACTGCTATGCAAACTTTTAGTGACTTTCAGAGGTAATAAGGACATGAACCCAAAACTCTGCAACCACATGCTACAAAGAATGCTTCTAAAATGCTATAATTATCATTAGATTTCACTGCTTAATAATAAAAGACAAATGAAAAGCTTACTGGCATTGAAGGAGCTGATTTACATTCATTTGTAATTCTGTATTTTTATACTTTGTGTTTCAGTCCTTATTTTTCTTATACTGGACCTTACTTCATCCCCTTTAGTTCCTCTACTGTCTGAAACCAGACAGTTTAGCTCTCCTCAGGTTGAGGGCCCCATCTCTTAAAGCCCTGTTTTTTCTGATCGGCTGCACCTCACAAACACCTGGTGCTTTTCTATTTTCTCATTTTCCTTCCTTCTGATGTGGCTGTGCACTGGGACTACAATCCTTGACAATCACCACGATGTCTGGTTGATTGGCCAGAAGCTGCCTGTGTGTCTGGAAATCAGAGTCCCACAGGACCTCAGCCCTGTTGTTCTCCACCACCTTTGGTGGTGCCCCCCATTGATGTTCCTGTACACAATCCCAGGCACTTACTCGTTCCTCAGTGTAAGCATCTTACATCCTGCTACTATGTGGTGAATAGACTCTGGGGCATCTGTGCACAGTATGTGGCAGACTCCTGTCTCTATGGATGTGGTCCTTAGGGCCTGTTCTTGAGCTGGCATGATTGGAGCTCTGTACTGTTCTTTAGGCAGACATTTTGTAGCCACTAGTAGAATTTCTTAATGTCAGTCACTTCAGTCAGTGGTTCCTCTTATGCAGGGACTTAGTCCTCCACTATAGTTCATCTTCCTGTTCCTCATCACTGTCTGTCTTCAGCTGCCTATGGCACTTGGTGTACAGTGTGACCTGGACAATGGGGGACAGCAGAGCTCTGAGCAGAACTCATTTTTAACTTTAGGTTTAGGTCTTTTTAACTTTAGACTTCTTAGGTGTTACGTGTGCCACACTATTCACTGACTTCTACAGCTGGAAATGATTTTGTTGAAGGTGAAAAATGTGGACAGGAAAGTGAAAGCAATGAGAAACAAAAGGGCAAGCAAGTTTACGTAGAGGGGAGGCAAGCCTCAGAATAAGATAGTAGTTTTGTGATTGAAAAGAAAAACAAATCACTAACAACAAGAATCTAAGTACCGTTTGGGTTGCATCTGTGGTTTTCTGCTTCTTAAAAAGCCATCCCCACTCATGTTCTCTAGTAGCAAACACTTAGAGAATTCAGCCTCACAATGATAGGAAGAGCCAGCGTTAAAGGATGGAAAAGTGGCACTGCTATAAATGGCTGGCTCCAGCAAGCCAAGTTATTCCTTTTTCAACTTTTTTGACACCTTCTCCTTACCTCCTCACTGCAGTTTTAATTTGTGTCTCCTATGACGATAATTGTGGTTCCATGCAAGCATGTTTATGAATATTTCTGTGTGAGTGTGCATCCCACATGCAGACTGTCTCCAAGCTCTTAATAGATATGTGCTGCGTGTGGGCTCATCTATACAAGATTTTATGCTGGCAATTCTAGGCTTCGATATCACTTGCGTAGGAGTTTTTGTTTATCTCTTATTATAGGTACAAGCATTGGACCAAAAACTTTCCCAACTCTGTGTTTCAATTAAGCACTTGCTATATGTATTGAAAAAAAAACGCACTTCTTAAAAATAATGTTTATGTGGGCGCCTGTTCTTTTTTATTTTTATTATTTTTGTCACTTTGTGGCTTATCTATTTTGCAGTTTGATGACATTTGGGTTAGGAATTTAAGCTTATTTGTATTTATTTAGGCACAAATCATATAAGATAATGCCATTCAGACAGGAGAAGGAAGGTCAGTATTTCCCATCATACCTCAGCCCCCATAGCCCATGCAGCTAGCACGTGGCGGCAAAAGTTGAGCTTTTTCGGCTTCATTTTGTCATCACAGGAGCCGCTGTATTCTGGAACTGCAGGGATATCCGGGGAACATTCAAACACTTCTATGTGATGCACAATGGCCTCGTTCCCTGGAGTTATCACCGACTCATACTGAAAGAAAAAGAGAAAATGTATACGTATTTTTATTACTGCAAGACATGTCAGTACTGCTGTGGCAGGGAAGCCACAGGCTGAAATGCATCTGTTTCTTTCTGCTGTCATGTAACATTAAAGGCATTATTTTCTTATATGTGCTGAGGATTTCTTAGTAATGTATATCACTAAAAATGCCTGTACTGAGTATTTCTATTTTTAGAGGCTATTTTTTTACCATAACAATGTGGTTCTTGGGCAAATTTTCTGGCAGGTTGTGGATGAAGCACCAGTAGGTGGTCTCTTGATTTGGTATGATAACATTTGGTGCCACCACATCTAACATCTGTACGTCTGGAGGCAGGGTAGGCGGCAGCATGTCGGGACGCAGCATCAGCACTCTCTGTACGCCTGTGTGGATCTCGGACAGGTTCAGCTTCTCCAGTGAGGCAAGTGGTTTATCCAAGAAGCCGTAGATGATGTGCACAGTGCCCTCCTGACAAATTAAAGGAATCACAAAAGAAAGAGTGTTTAATGGCCACAATAGGAGAATATGAACCTCCACAATGCGCATTTCAACTTAAGAGTCCCTTCATTTTTATCAGTCTGTAATGCCTTCTGAGGCAAGCACAGCAAACTTTTGATTATGTTGTCATAGTGATGAGCCTTGCTTTGGTGCATCTGAGTTAAAAATCTAATGTGGTGCCATGGAAACTATAATAATTATAAAGTTCATTCCATAATTCAGAGTATTTTATATTCACACCTTAAATTAAGCAGTTTCATTGCTGTTTTTTAGAAGAGGAAACACAGCAATGAAAATACTGCAAAAGTGCAGCCACGTGCACAAGCATGCACATAGATACTCTCTCATTAACATGCACAATGCAAAGACAATGTGTTACACTGATGTGCTAACTCAAATACTTTCTGTCTGACACTCATGATTTTTCCTCCTTCTCGTCACCTTCTCGTTATTTTGGTTTGAGGCCAAAAGCAGCAAGTAAAATCGTGCTGTAGTTCAGTCAGACGTGATCTGTGTAGCACCTTGTCATACAGATGATTGCAATTCAAAGTGATGTGGAGGTGAAAACTCAAAAAGACAGCAAAACAATAAACACTACAGTACTGGAGTTACAGTAAATTATATTTCACCTTAGTAAATAAAGTTAAGAGTTAAACAGTCTTTTCTGGCATAGTTCCACCAACAGGATTGTTCTATTTTTGGTATTCTACAATGTGGTCATGAGGGTATCTAGCCATAAGGTAGTTGGCATACCTCTAACCTACATACGACAAACAAGGGTTTACAGTAAATAAGGTGATGAGTTGCAAATTTTAAGGAGAGAAATCAGCATGCATCTTTGTCTGAATTTAAATGACACATTACACGTCTGCTGAACTGCCAACATCCCCTTTCAATGTGAAGCAGCTCCAGTCAAAAGAGACTAAACCAAAGGAAATGGAAGGAATTTACAAATTACAGTCTATTAAATTTCCTGGCTTACATGAGGACTTCACTGCTTTTTTAAAACCTTGTTTGTGCTTTAAAATGCTTTTATAGTATGTGCAATCAGATGTGTGTTGCTTTAGAATGTTGATAACAACTACAGATGTTTTGGCCTAAATTGATATTTTTGTCCAAGTTCAAAATCTTCAGTCTTCCAGAAATGGAACATTCCTATCTGTGGCTCATCAGTGAGAAAGATTGAGTGTTTTCAGTGAAACCTGTCCAACTATCTGTTAAGGGCTTGCTGAAAACCACTGGGAGGTTTGTTTTCAGTTTGAACAACACCCTTAACTATGGGGTTCTTCAGTAATAGGTAACTTTCCCGATTGTTTCCTAACTGGGGTCATCTGATTACTTCTTATTTTAGGCCTGCACACCTTTTCCTCTGTTCACCTTTACGTGGGGGAGCAGTTCGGATTTAGCAGTTTGTAAATAAATTGCTTAGGGGAACTTTATGTCTTTATTTATTCACTGCATTCTGCAGTGGGATAGCCATGATGATAGTCACCCTCTCTTTCTGAACACTGTAATTAACAGTTTGATCAAAGGTCCTTAAAAACATAGCAAAAGAAAAAAAAACACCATCAAATTAATAAATACCGTAAACCACCTTAAGAAAAAGCCTCTTACTAGGTTTCTCCTGAGTACCAGAGCTGACAGCAGTGACATACAATATAAACTCTTCACACCTCTATGACATAGTCTCTGGGATCGCAGGTACTGAATGGTCTTTTGAAGAGCAGGTAATATCCTTCAGCTTTCTGTTTGGCTTCAATCAGGTCGTAGTCTTGCTGGCTGTCTAGTGATACGTGACCCTTGCTGTCACTCCAAGCATCCTGCAGGAGAAGACAAACAGAGCAAGTATGGTTAGGTTTTAAATAACACGCAACAAATAGCAAAGCAAAACATTTGAGAGCACAGTGATACATTAGTCTTAAAGAGTCAACACTGAACAACCCAACCTTAACTGAGGGTTTGAGTCTAGTAATTAAGGGAAACAGCTCCTTCTCATTTTAAAAGAATTACTGAGGTTATATTTTTTCAGGGAATTTCATTATTCCACTGTTAATGAACACATTTAAGAAGAATTGCGGGTCTGTGCAAAGCATCAGCTGCTTGTTTCTTAAGTGATCAAGAAGTTATATGTAGGAGAAAGATATTGGAGTTGTTTGGCAAGTAATTATAATCCGGTTAAAGAAATCATTGAAAGTGTGCCAGTTCGTGTTATAAAACCATCCAAGCCTGGTGTACACGATATTCTACTTCACTGCCAGGAGGCTTTGCAGCAGCTCAGCTCACTCTATCCACTTCTGTTATGTTTCTCACATTCATACCTGGCCAGAATAGCACCTAAGATCTCTTTCTTTATTTCTGTCTCCCTCTCTGTGGCTCTTATATAACTGTTCTGCACACACTTCATAGACTTTAAAGGCTGCAATTCTGAAAACATACAGTATGTACAAATCAGGGGGGAAATGTTCACATTAAACAATATGTGCTATGTATGCATGTATAGAATTTACAAGCTGCGACCTCTACAAATGGCTGAGACACACTTTTTAAAAGTGTTAAAGCCACGTTTATG
>VURO01014305.1:14096-28678 GCA_015108175.1 Pelvicachromis taeniatus | reverse complement strand
GACTCAAGACATTGTAATTTCAGGTGACACCATTTAGCAGTTTATTGTATATAAACAGTCCAAAACACTACAAAAAAGTAGTGATAGACTGCACTGTTGTACAAAAACAGTAAGGTAAAAAGATGGTCCAGTGTAATGTTAATTTATATAACAAATACAGCAGGTGCTACATCCGTTTTTCACAGAAACAGCTATTTCACAGATAAAAGATAGTGTACGTTGTGCAAATGAAAATTACGAAGAAAACTACCGCAATTTAAACAAAAGCAGTTAGAAAATGTACTCCGTTTACTATTGTAAAGTTAATACTTTAAAATATGTAAACAAACTAACAAACAAACTTGCCTGTTCAGGGCCCATATAAGTGCAGTACTGGGCTTTACAAAGCATACTGAAACTCAGTAAATCTAGTTAACCAAGCCAAACTGATGTCGCATCAACAGCTTAATCAGTGAGGGAATTTGTTCTTTTCATTCAAAGTACCGATTCAACTGGTTTCAGTTCAGTTTGGTTCTGCAGTGTTTTAGTTATAATGCACATGCTGTGTGGTCCATATGTGCATATACACCATTTGTTAGAGGAATGTGATTTCCGTTGATTAAGGAAACTTTCTTCAAAGAAGCCACATCATTGTTGACACATGTTTCATGTGGGGGCAGGAAGTTTCTTTGCAGCTTGTGCTCCAGCAGCATGTGGTTCTGAGGAGGAAGACCAAGGCATGCCCTGAAAAGAAAGGAGGGAGACGCTGTAAATAAATGAAACTGAGGAATATCAATCTCCTCATTCCTGAAAATACTTCTGTTCAATCAACATGCAGCCTGCCTATTAGTTACAGAAATCAAAGTGATCAACTCACCTCATGATGTTCTCAATGGAGGCCCTCTGGCGGAAAAAGGCATTGACAACTGGAGTGCCTGATGGGACAAGAGGAGCCTTGCAGAGGAAGGAGAGGAGTGATAAGACGCTGTGGAAAGACTGGAAGTTCTCTTTACCCTGGGGCTTTATGGTCACACGCTGGCAAAGCTCTGTCAGCATCACCAGGTCCAGGATGATTGGGCTGGCAAGTAGAGAGTCCTGTAAGAGAGGAAGCAAGAAGTAGTGAGTGAGCACTGCGTACTAGAATTAGAAGGTATACATATGTATGGAAGACAAACACTGTACTTTTTAATGATTGGACCAAAATATATGCACGACTTTGAACAATTAAGGTAAATAATCATAATGAAAAAAACAAAATAATTTAAATGATTATTTTTTATCATTATTAATTAGTCATAGTAAGAAACAGACAAATGGTGCAGTCTGTTGGTTTCTAAAATTGTCTGTCAATGTTGCTTGTTTTTGTACCAGTGGAGGGAGCCAAAGTTCTGCATTAAACTATACTCCATGACATTTTCTTTTTTTTTTGCTATAAATTCTTAATAACAAAAATGAACCCAAATGAACTGAATTAGTGGGAAATATTATGCTCTTAAATATAAACAAAATGGATGTTATGTTTTTGTGTAGGGGGGTTGAGGAGCATCATCTAGTGATTAGTTCAGATTTGGAGGAACCTCTTTGTTTCTGACAGAAACAGACTGACCACTGACCTCACAGGTATTATGCAGCGCAATAGTGTTGATCCCTCCCATCATTATTTCAGAGGTGTATTCATCCATGGCACGCTTGCTGTCTCCCACATATGGGACATATTTAATAACCACCTGAAAGAAAATAGGGACAGTCCGTCACCTGATTTCTGGAAATACTGACATGGAACTTGTCATCCGTCTGTGTTTGCGTCACTCTCACTTACACAGTGGTCAGGTTTCTCTCCTGGCTCGTACAGTAAGGGGTTGGACTGGACCATGTCGTCCACCACGTTGCTCTTTGAGATCTCTTTGGAGCGGAACTGCTGTGGAGCCGACAGGTTTTTCCCATCATTGTTGCCAAGGTGATTGTAGCTGACAATGGATGTTGGCTGTCAAAGGCAGAGAAACGTATTAAGTTGCGGTTTCTAAGACAAAGTTACACTTTAACTGTATATATCTTAATATATCAGATGCTAATTCTCTTCTTAGCATTGAGACAAGTGGCTCAGTCTCATTAATCCTCACCTTGATGCCTGCACTGACCAGGAAGTCCACCAGCACTGACTTGATCTTAGTCTGACCAGACTTAAAGTCATCACCGCCGATGAACACGCCTCTCTGCGTGGCCAGCTCTATTGCTCCTGGGACAAAAGTGTTCTGTGGGGAGCCATTGATGTAGGCGCAGCCCTCCAGTATACTAGCCACTGCAAACAGAGTGGAGGGGGAGACCTCTGCAGCTCCGGCCTGATGGATGAAGGGAAAAAAACAAAGACACGATGGCTGTTACTGAGCATGTCATCATATTACACTTAGTAAGAAAGCTTGACTACAGTTCCCCTGAGACTCTTTACATCACCTCAGTAAAACATCTCTCTCTTGTTGACTTCATGACTGTCTTAAATTGAGCTATTTGCTGAAGATCAGAAGTCTGTGAAATAGACTCTTATCATTGCTGACAGCAGTACAAGCATGCTCAAGGAAGAAGATAAAATAAGAACTTGGCCAAGAGGGGCGAATCATAATTTTCTTTCCCCTGATCTGATATAAAAGGAATTGCTGTCTCTTTCAGACTCATTAAGACATTTCATTTACAAATCCAAAGTGTGTTAGAAGGGCTAATCTTTTCATCCTCTAAGCTTCATTAATCACTAAATGTAATGAAGGATTACTGTTTGGTCCTAAGCATTAGAAAGAAATTAAAGTTGAGTGGGTGATTGATGATAACCACCAGCCACCAACACAGTTTAAGTTGGCTCATTATTGTGATTTCCACTGAAACTTGATTCTGGATTTATTTTTATGGCCATCGATCTCACCTGGATTGCGGCCAGCAGGTTTTTGGCACTGTCGTTGACCCCTGGGATGATATCACAGAAGCGCTCGGTATTGGCGGTCCATAAAACAATGACTTTGTCCACACCACTGGCCTGACGGAAGTCTCTTATGTCAGCTCTAATTTGCTCCATCTGTAAAAGCATGTACTCCTTAAGACAAATTGCAAGAGAAAAAAAAAGTAGACCGATGAATAAAAAGGGGAGTGAGAGACTTTTATTACCTGCTCTGCCATGGTGCCAGTGAGGACACTGTCTGCGCGACTCTCCTGATTTGCAGCAATGAACTCTGGAATGTAGATCGATGGTCTGGGTTTCAGGCAGCTCATGTGTGGTCGCAGCTGCTCTTGTAAAGACCAGTCAAGCACCTGAGCTCGCTCCATTGCACTGCCCAGATCCAATGAAGAGATATCCCAACCTAACAAAAAAGAGAGAGACAGAGAGAAAAATACCGTTTCACAACAAAACAGGAAGGCTGATCGCTTTCAGTAATCCGTGTGATCCTAAACTCTAGCATCTCTATGAAATAGCTGGCTGTGCATGTGCTTCCTATAACATCATATGCACAAGTCTATAAGTAATCATGTTAAATAATCAGAATAAATATTGACCAAAATAATTATAATAATTTACAGAAGATCAGTGCAGTAACTGTTAGTTAAAACCTTCCCCTTATGCAGAGACTCCCTATACCTCTGACATGTTCTGGGATCCGATTTCACAGTTGTCAACACTCCTGTACTTGTCTGAACTTTCTCTCACACCCACACACCCCAGTCTTAAGTGTGTACACCCTGAGCCAACTGTCCGGAATTGTCCTTACCATCAAACACAATGTCGTTAGGATGCACCATGGGCAGGAGGTCCCGGAAGGGCAAGTTGACATCGCCCTCAAGCCCTGATCCCAGACAAACAGTGGAGGACTGGAAGAGGGAGCCGAAATAGTTCGCTTTCTGAGGGCAGAGAAAGGAAAAAGAATGTGATTTAATTCTCTATATGAAATGTAATTCCCCATTTTTAATGGTTATTATAAATATATTAAGTAGTATTGGCCAAAAATAGAAGGAACCAGCTCATAAATATTACTACAGATGTCCTTATAAGGGAAAATCCCTAAGTAAGTTAAGCCTTTAACCCTCCATTGAACATGTCAGTGTAATCAGCTTATAATGAGGCTGTACTCCTGCAGTAGGGGACATACAGCACACTGTGTTTATAAAACAGGACAAGAGGATTTGCTATTATTGTCTAATGGTAGTTTTCACATCTCGTTATAGCGTGCTGATTGAATTCATTCACTCTCTGAAGTATTTTTTTTTATTCTACTAATGTGTGTATTCTTCATTTCAAATAATAATGCCATAAAACGTCTATGAAAATTCTTCCGGAGCATGCACATGTGTGCGTATTTGTGACACCCGTCTCACCTTTAGTCCGTTTTTGGTCTTCCAGGTAAGACCCAGTTTGTTGGCTAGTACGGCTGCTGTGACTGTGGTCCCGTTATTGCCTCCCCAGCCCACCAACATCACTCCCAGGCGAGGCACATGGCGCTCGGTGCGGATCGTCATCTCAGTGGTGCGGGGGGTCACCTGTAACGGACAAAGCGGGAGTTAGCTGGAGGCTAACTGCGCACAGATACACATAACTCTAAATGTAAATCAGTTACCGTGACTTTGTTCCCATCTCTGTGCACCGACGTGGTCTGGTAGGAGTACTGAGCCTCAATGTGAGTGTCAGTGTACTTCACATTAGGGCTGTTGATGTGAACGTTCACGGACATGGCTGCAGAGTCTGAAAGAAAAGAGGAGGAACAATTACATCATCTGCACACGGAAATGAACCGAGCGGAAAAAGGCTGTCTTTCACTAACACATTACATTTATTCGACGATACTGGCACACATGCTGAAAGCGACATTTGAGTGTTATTATTATAAGCCTGGGAGCTCTTCCACTTTCTAAGAAAAGTCTAACGGACCGGGTTTTTTTTCTCCTCCGCCCTCCGATAGACAGCTGGTAAACTTTCTACAAAAAACCTAACATACCGGCTTTTGTGTTTGGTCGTTCGATGGTGAAGCAGTCAAATTAAGTGAAAGCGGGGGGGGGAAAGTGAACTAAACCGGTAAACTCCCTCACCTTTGCACGGTATAAGTGTAAAAGTATCTACAATGAGACTGCTTCCCGGCGTATCGCTGACAGCTCTTCACTTCAACCACTGTAAATTTCCGCTCTCTTTAATTTGAAAGCGTCGGTTATCGTCTTCGTCCAGTTGGTGTCAGCCTCGAGCTCGAGAGGTTCCCTCGCAGGACGGCTTCAGTGCCACAAGCCAATCCGAGCGCTCGGTCGCTCTTATATAGCTGATGCTGAGGGAGACGTCTGAAGACACCAGCAAATGGCCGGGCTTGTTTCCACTCACGTTTACTTACATGAGGTGAAAAATTTCCATTCTGGAGAGTTCTCGGTGATACCACAAAGGCCGGTGGTGAGGATTTGCGGGCTTATAGATGTTTCTCGATTTTCCTGAAACCTTCCCTGCAGCGTCTAAGTATTCTTCCATAACAGCAGTGGAATAAAACAAAGGATGAAGCTGTTTTTCGTATTAATCTAAGCACATTTCGGCTGTAATTGATCATTGTAGTTCACAAGACGCGCCTGATCGTTTTTGAATATGATAAATTACATTAGGTCAAAATGTTATGCTTTTTTTTTTCTTCCTAAAGGATTCTGCAGCGAATTTTCCTACATCCTTAAATGCAAATTATTTTAAAACTCGGAAACATCGAGTTAGGAAATTGCAGGACGTTTAACTGAGAATAAAACAATGATAAAGAATAACCCTGCTTTCACCAGCAAGTGCAAAAGCAGTAAGAAATTATCAAAAAAAAAATGTACACACTGTTTTATACACTTTTTTACACTGCTCAATAACCCCAAAACAAACAACAAGAACAAACAACGGGAACGCTCAATCACCACAGAATAATAACCCACTGTGAATCTATTTCACCTGCTTCCATGCACCTCAAAGTAACAATATCAGTGGCAACAATAAGAAATCCCTCTAAAATAAATGGATTTGCAGGTGGTGGCCAAAGACCATTGCTTTCTCCTCATCCTTACTCAGTGATTTGTCTCTCGTTTGAGTTTTTGCTTTTGTTGCTGGTGCTGAACTTCACCAATGTGGAAGACTGCTTATCATAAACATTATTGCACACCACAATAATCTGTTCATAACAGTTTGATGAAAGCGCTTTGATGCTGTAACATTACCAATATTATATACCAATATATAGCAATGTTACCAGTTACCAATGTAAATGATAATCCAGATGTGAACCAAATTATTCTAGTCTTCCCTTTTTAAAAATGGCAAGTAGACAAAATTATGATAATAATAATATAAATGCTAAAAATTATCATGTACATTTGTTAACTTGCTGAGGTACCAGACAGAACATACATACTGCCTTTATAACCAGCCTCATTCCTACCATAAAGAATAACCTGGGTGACTTTGAGGGGGGGTTTCAGGTCAATAAGCTAAAGTAAAAATGATAAACTTCTTAGATTTTAAAAAGTAAAAACACCGGGGAAAAGCCGAGTTTTTTAAAATGACGTTTAGGGAGTTTCTACATTGAACAGAGGCAAATAAACTAAAACAACAAAAGCAACAGCAAAGCAACAAAGACAGGCTAAGTTGGGCTCTCCTGGACCCTTACTTGTACAGAGCAAGGAACCACTGACTCCTGTCCATAATGCAAAAAAACCAAAAGTATTGTGCACAACAGCAGGTGAGTGTTGACAAGTTTGTTAGAATCTGAAAGACCTTTCTCATTGCAAACATTTCAGGCCTGATCCGGTCTTTCCAGTGCATTACAGTCTGCCTATTATACATACCTCTCCTCAGCGTTGAGCACTTTCAGTATATTACCTTTACTTCCCAGTGCAAAATGCCCATTGACTGTATGACACAGCATCTGCAAGGCCAGTCTACTAGTCTCTTGGGCCCCTTCATGACATTACGCCAGATGCTTGGGGAAATATAGCAGTTGTACTTCCTGACCTTGCTCCTCGTTATTTGGGGAAACTGCCTGCAAGCCTGCTGACTTTGCTGAGTGCAAGACCTGAAAGATGAAGTTCTGATGCATGAGTAGTTTGTGTTGTTGTAAAGAATTTAAACATCGTTACTGAAAATATGCACTTATGCGGTGATATGTGTATGATTATATCTAGACCAGGGGTGTCTGATTAGTTTTCCCAAGGGGCCACAAGAAACTGGGACTGTTATAAAGAGCTGTGCTAATGAGCTGAACTCAGTTCTGCTAATGATACTGGAGCAGATGTTACAACTAGCCAATTCTTTGTCTTTTCTTACAGGTGCAGCAGTTGACGATGCATCGTGATTTTCTATTTGTCCTCTAATCTTTAATTATAGTTTCTCCTATTTTCTCCACCTTCCCTTTTTTCCAGCTAAAAGAAACACAAAAGCAAGAGGAGGCTATAGAGAATTTATAGAGCTCATCTTGGAAAAACAAAATGTGTTTGGCACAACTTTTAATTTGAATCATAATTCTGATTGCAAAAGCTGCAACACACGACAGGTTTAAAAGTAAAAAAGAAAAAACAACAACTAGGCAATGTGAAAATGTAAAATGGGCATAGTAAAAACACCAACTTTTTTAAAATTATCACTGTTTAATATTTCTTGTGCTGTTGCAATTTTGCTTGTAGTCTAATCGCTTCATCTGCAGTTTTTCAGTTATTGTTTCCTTAAAGTGCATTTAAGTCAGGTTTAAATGTCTGAGGTGTAAATACAAAGGACAGTGGACAGATGATCGTCACTGAGAGAGGACCTGGATTTCTTAATCTTCATTAGTGAGAATGCTTGTTCACATATGAAGATAAATACAAAAGGAAGAACCTCACGTGTGGAAAATTCTCCTCTGTGAGAGAAAAATTAAAATCTAGGCGTAATACTGAAATGAAGTGCTCTGCCAGTAGTGAATCAGTCTGTGATTCAGTGCCCTGATTAAGCTAACCATTTTAGTTACAACATAAACAACATAGTTAATTTTTAGCACTGACTTGCACAACACCTCCTGGTGTGTAATACAATGGAAAAATACCAATGTCACTTCTGCATTCATTTCAGTCTCTTTAACTTGGATCAGTAAAGTAAGTTGGAAAACCTATCCAAGCATGCAGTTGTCCTTGTGAACAAGTCACTCAATGTCACAGTCCCTTTCACTAAGTGCGTTGCTGCCAGCATCATTGTAATCTGGAACTCTTTCATTAGCCCATGTAAACAGATGAGTAACTGGGTAGTGTTGTGAATATTGCAGCCCTCAAGGACAAAAAGTTATATTCGTCTGCTTTGTTTTTCAGCTGAAGCTCCAGATTTCCTGCAGTGTTTGATCCATCTTGTTACTGTTTATCAGGAGAGGAGTACATTGTCAAATGCTTCTTTGCTTCAGCAGAGTCCATCAAACAGTCTTTGATAGACTTCCCAACAGAGAATAGCTTACTGTTTTTTTTTTTGTGTGTGTGTGATTTTAGTGGAAATCACAAACATGGACATGGCTGCTCCATTTCTGGATGTGTACAACTTTGGTATAAAGTCCTTGTTGCTTTTGCAGCTTTGCTAGCAAAGGCTGAGATGTTCCAGCTCTGCATCAGTCAAGTTCTTGTATTTCTCTTCGTGTTTAGTCTTATAAAGATGATTTAAATTGTAATCCTTAAACAAATCAATCTGTTTTCCACAAAGTACGTATACGACTTTACCCCTTGACTTCAGTGAATGAATGCTTAGAAGTCCATGTTTTGTTAACTACTCTGCATTCAGGTCTAGCAAATGCTCGTAAACGTGTGTTCCAGTGCATTTACAGTGAAGCTCACTTGTTTCTGTGATTTTCCACAAAATCACAGAAACAAGGCATTCTCTGATGGGGAGTTTATCTGCTAATGTTTGGTGGCTGAAATGGGACAAACTACATGATGTGTACTTATTTAAGTTTGAATTCTAATTTTCTGTTGGGGTTTTGCAGATCTGTGACAATCCTGATGGTCAGTGACCATTTGGCAATTGCTGGCCTAATGGAAAAAAAAAGAAAGAAATTCCCTGACCAGTTACAAGTGGTTGATGCAGGTTGATTCCAATTGCTGGCAAAATGATTGCTAAAGTGCCATTTACATAGATCTACAGACTACTCAGTTGCCCCCTGGCAACCACCTATCACCAGGGAAAAATGGAGCATTCAACCTTTTTGTCATTGGTTTGGTTGTTAGCATTTTACTACAGTCGTAATTTGAATGGAAGTGGCAGACCTGTCTGCAAACATTGGCGAGCTACTCTCTGAGCTGTGGTTAAATTGATAAAAGTGCACCAAAAACTAGTAATGGAGACTGTTTGCCTTCAAAGTAAACATTCTGCCCTTTCTACAAAGCTGCAAACTAACAGGATGAAAATAGAAAAGTGTTTGTGAAGACACTGAAGACACACAGCAGACCATGACTTACACATGGTCTCTGACTGATTTTTATTGATTGTTGATTTATGCTATATGCTTTTTTTTTTTGCATGTATGGTGAGTGCAAGAAAGAAAGAAAGAAAGAAGTGGTAACCTGGCAGTGAGGGCTTGAGGAAAAAACAAATACTGTACTGAAGCTCATTATAGAAGACAAAGACAAAGATGTGATTAAAATCTTTAGATCCTCCTACTTTAACTGTTACTCTTCCAGGAATGGTTCAGTTACTTTCCCAACAGCTGATTAGTTAGTATATCTCGTGATTTCAATCGTGCTGATTTCTAATCATCATCATATCCAGAGCCCTGTACTACGAAGCAGGATTTCATCGTATCCTTGTAAATTGAGAGTTTAACCTGGATTTTCTGTACTATGAAGCTAGTTCATTTGTCTGGGTATATCACCTTGGTAACTTATTCTAGGTTAGAGGTTAACAGGTACAAAATCACGCCTAACCAGTTCTCAGAAAAATAGCTTCACCATTCCTGGAAGATACTGCTGACTTCTGTGTGCAGAGAGTATGACCGGGTTAAAGTTTTTAATAGCCTTTAGGGTAGTTCTCCTTCACTGATATGAAGTTTCTTAGATGAAATTTTATTCCTTGATTGATTCCTTGGGTACAGATAGATTTGCATGTAGACTAAGCCTGCATTTCAAATCTGTTTTTATTTTTATTCTTTACTTGCTCTCAAACTGATAGACACAACTGAGGTGACAGCAAAAAGAATAGGTGTGGTCCAGGCTTACTGACCAAAGCATGTAAAGCACTCACACACTGATATAACACTTTTAATAGAAAACTACTGAAGAGAGCTCTTTCTCACACATCATCACACTGATCTCTGAAAAATAACTGAAGCATTCCTGGAAGATCCTACGAATGGTGAGAGTAGCAGGGTTTATACATCTTGAAGCAGGTATAACAACTTGAAAACAGCCCATAATGCCTAATTTGTTCTCTGTAAAATAGCTTCTCCGTTTCTATAAGATCCCAGAAATGGTGAGACAGTGGAGGAGGATCAGGGTCTGTTTCATAGTACAGGCCTCTGTTTGGAAGCAGGTTATGTTCAGAATTTTGGTTTAGCATCGGCTGAATGCGCCACATTTTCACTAATTCTTTTATTTATGGCATGTTTTAAGTGTAGTATAGATTCTGTGCTTGGCAAATACTTTTTAGTTAAGCAGCTTGTTAATCTGTAACTTACTAGCATCACAAATTAAGCCAAGTTGTAAAGTTGCAGCAGTGGAGGCTGTGCCAAGCATTGTCACTGGAATGTGAGAATGCTTGGCACAACGTTTGAACACACAACAAGAATAACTATTCAATCAATAAAATCAATTTAAATTTTCCACATCTCCTTTTTAATAGGTTATGGGATAATATGAATGTGGAAATGTATCCAGCTTAGCGTTTCAGAGCTGTAATGTGCAGCTGACTTATTAGAAACAAACAGCAGCGGTTCCAGCTCCTGGGCACACAGAGCTGTCAGACAGCTTTAAATACAGCATACAGTTAAACTTATAGTGATTTTAAAGGCCTAAAAGGTTTGCTGCTGACTGTCCAGCTAGCACTGACACAGAGGCTGTAGCTGTGTCCCAATTCAGAGGCTGCATCCTCCGGAGGCCGCATTTGTAGGCCTGTTACGTCACAGTGACGCGACGTAGGCTGTCCCAATTTGTAGACTCCTTCAAATGCAGCGAAAAAATGCGGCCTATATTTCCCCGAATTTGTAGGATGGGTTTGGTGTATCCTACTTGGCCCACCATATCCCAGAAGTCATAGCACGGCCCAGCCAATTCCAGTTTCCACCACTGATGGCAGCAACGGAGACGGCAAAACCAAGGAGGTGGAAGCGGTAAGGGCGGGAACAGCTGGTGACACAAATCTAAAGGCTAGACCGTGGCTGTTTCTCAATTCTAAGTACACGAGTCCGGACTCGCGTTCTCGGCAAGACCGGACTTGCTGTGAATGCAAGGACTTTATACCATGCATCACCGATGCATGCTCGATAAAACGGGCGGAGTGAGACCACATACGGGAACTTTTCGCGTTCTCGGCTTGATGCGTACTTTGAATTGGGACAGCACTTGTCTCCGACTGATGACGTATAACGAGTCCGCGAGAATGCAAGTACACACAAGTACGCATATTGAGAAATGGTCCGTCCCATTTCACAAGCCTCTCACTTCCGGCCTTCGGAGGACAACACAACCTTATACTTATTGATATTTATTTGTATTTTCTGCAGATAACATACATGACAATAAGTGTTTCTGTAAACAGAAAATAAAGAGCCTATAAATCTGCACACTAACAGGAAGAAAATAGAAGTCTTTGTGAAGGCACACAGCAGACTGACACAATGAATGGAACAGACCAAACCATAACCAAGGTGAGCCCTGACCTCACTCTTGAAATGCAGGGCATGCTATCTAATTAGGTGAAAATGTTTAGAATAGTTTGCACCAGTGTAACAGGGTAGACTGGTATTTTGTGTTATGTGTTTCTCTTTCACTGTGAGCCAATTGCTGTGCTTGGGTGGGGTTAACTAAAGGCACGTGTCTCAGATCGTGCTTCTATGTTAGACTACACACACTGCAAACGCTGTTGTCAAATTTTCATTTTTCTCTGTACAGGTATGTTACACAGCCCAGATTTAAGATGGTTTAGATTAACATTGCTGTGTTTATAGTAGATGTTGTTTTTTTTTGAGGTACTGTGAGTTGTATAGTTTAGATCTAGCTGTATGCTTTGCCACATTTTCATTCTCAGGCCAGTCTCTGTTACATGTTGCAGCTTGAAGGCAGAGCTGGCCTACTAACCCAGGGGTGATTGCTGGTTTACTCCACAAAGGGTGGTGGTAGTGGGAGGCCCACTACAGTTGCACTACAACGTTATTTTGTTACTGATTAACTGCAAGTGTTCTAAAAGTGTATGCATTTATATGCTGATATAGGGAAATAACATTGTTTAATTTTCTCTGGAGGTCCCCCGAAGGTTCTGCAAGACGAACCTTGAGCGAATGTACATTCAGAAAGTGTGTGTAATCAGATTAGTAAAGTGAATCTTTAAGCATGCGAGTGTACTGGCTGAAAAGCCTAGGAAAAAGGGGATATAACAGAAAAAAAATATAGATTTTAAGAAAATATATTTATGGAATGATTGCTGTAGTAAAACCAGTTCACTACTGTCCAATTAAGACATGTACAAGTTGATAATGTAACTATTTTATAATATTATCTTTAATCTATCCTGCTGTAAATGTCACTGAGATTGAGAATGCTCTTTTCAAGAGTGACCTCAGCAAGAAGCAAGCAATAGTTACAGTTAGCAATTAAACATAAACACATAAGTACACATGGGGCTCATTACATCATGTCGAAATAGGGACAATTCAAACTAACGTCAGAGACTTTGGTAAGCTGTATGTGACTTTACAATACAAGCGAATATCATCTTACAGCAGTATCAGCCCACAGTCCCCAAAAGCAGCAATTGCTCACTGAAGAATACTGGTTTATTGACTGAAAGATGCTCTAATAGCTGGCTGACTGCTGGAGAGCCTTGGCTGACCAGAGACATTAGCTCCGGGAGGAAAAACAACACAAATAACTAAACATAAATACACACATGAACAATCACAATATCTCACTTTACATTAAAAAAATAAACTGTTTCTGGACTTTAATGCACAATAAGGTAAACTTTAAGTGGCCCTGTCTCCTGATAGAAATACTTGCATAGCCCATCCATCCATCCATCCATCCATCCATCCATCCATCCATTCTCAGCCGCTTATCCTTTTCAGGGTCGCGGGGGGCGCTGGAGCCTATCCCAGCTGTCTTGGGGCGAGAGGCGGGGTACACCCTGGACAGGTCGCCAGTCTGTCCCTAAATCATAAAAATATAATATTCATAAAAACAGATCTCTTGGGGCCCCCTCCTGGCTGATTTATGTACATGCAGAGTGAGACAAAAGGTCATGCAACATTGTTTCCTGTGTACAACTGTTAACTGAGAGGTAGTAGCGTACGATGCTGACCATCTGGAAACACCAGCTTACAGTTTAGAATAGTACTGACCAACCAAAAACAGCTGGCTAACCATCTGCAGCATTGATATAATCTACAACTCCAGAGGCAGCATACCGTTGGCCTCTTTTAGATCTTGGTACTACTTCAAACTCATTATTACTGCTTCATAGTAAACCCTTAGGTTGAAATTTAGACTAACATCACAAGACAAGTATCAAAGCCATTTAAGCTGGAGACTAGAACTTATCACTCTGTGGAGGCTAAGCACTAGATACAATTCACTTTTGTTATATGCAAAAGATAATCTTGGTTCATTTTAGTATTTTATTTGTTCCTGGACAAATTGGGTTGGCTGAGATTAAAGTTAAGTTTCATAACTTTATGATTTTATTTGACTGTATTGACTAAAGTGCTGTCAATATATTTGAATGGGATCTTTCACTTGTCTTTATTCCCTGATGTAGTCATGTTTTACATAGTTTTAAAAAAACAATTATTTTATTCATTTTTTTGTTTTATTTTAAAGGTTTACATTGCTGTGAAAAAGTATTTTCCCCTTTCTGATTTCTAAGTTTTAAAAAAGCTTTCCAAACCTACCTGAGAGGGGTAAAAAAAAAAAAAGACTCTTCTCATGAATTAACCTTGATTACCCACATTTATTGGAAAGCTGAGTTCAATTCCACCAACCCCATCCAGACTTGATTGCTACCAGCAATCAAGAAATCAGCAATCAAGACTAAAAGATCTCAAACAGAAAAACACATCATGCCATGATCTAAAGAAACAGTTGAGAAAGTAAGGTGAGAAACAAAGTGATTTAAATCTACCTGTCAGAAATTGGTTAAAAAGCCATTTCTACGGCATTGGTACACCAGCAAACCACAATAAGAGCTGCTATCCCCAAATGGAGAAAACTTGGAACAGTGGTAAATCTTCCCAAGGAGTGGCCAGCCTACCAAAATTACCCCAAGAACACATCAGTAACTCATCCAGGAGGTCATAAAAGAACCCAGAACAACATCTAAAGGACGGCAGGCCTTGCTTTCTTCATTTAAAGTCAGAGTTCATGAATTTAACAATAAGAAAGATTGGGGGGGGGGGGGGGGGGGGGTAAGGAGA
>VURO01014295.1:0-18150 GCA_015108175.1 Pelvicachromis taeniatus | reverse complement strand
CCGTAAGTTGAAAACTTACGGTCGTTTTATGATCGGCCATTTCATCCTTAAAAAGCCGGCAAACACTGAATCACTTCCTTTTCGGTTAAAATATCCCCATACTGTAGAGCTGCGTGTTCGGGGGGCGTGGTTTAAGTCGACATGTTACCGCTACTAGCTGCCGCCACTTCTTTTTCGGTTAAAATAGCCCCATACTGTAGAGTTGCGTGTTCGGGGGGCGTGGTTTAAGTCGACATGTTACCGCTACTAGCTGCCGCCACTTCCTTTTCGGTTAAAATATCCCCATACTGTAGAACTGCGTGTTCGGGGGGTGTGGTTTAAGTCGACATGTTACCGCTACTAGCTGCCGCCATGTGTTTTTTTGAAAGTGATGACGCATCGACGCAAATTTTTTACGTCAACGTATTTTACGCGTCGACGTAATCGATTACGTCGACGCGTTGTCCCAGCCCTAATTGGTGGTTGCCAGAGGTTGTCATAGTGCCCAGTCCATGTAGCTAGTAGCCAAATAAGATTAAAAGGGGCCTTGTAGTTCTATGGGTGGGGCTGCAAGTCGACTGTAATGCAGTCAGTTCTTCTTTTACTGTTACTTTTTGTGGATCACAAAGTTTAAAACTACTTTAAAAAACACACACACACAAAAGGTAATTCTGCAGAGTACCTATTTTGATTCACTTTTGCCGGTCCCAAGCCCGGATAAAGGGAGATTGTGACATAAAAAAACCCCCAATAATTGCTAAAAGAAATTTAATTTGTAGTTCTAAATATATTCTAAATGCATTTAAGGTGTTTTTACTCACTTTATGTCTCTTCTACGATGTTATTTCTCTCTCCTACAGTCTCGGTTACAATTACATAAGCACGACCAATTATGCAAATTAGGCAATGACGTCATTTAGCGACTTCTAGCAACTTTTAGGACAGCCAATAGTGATTTTCCGTAATGAGGAGTTTGCAACACTGATTTGTGGTTAAGCCTCACTGAATCAATCCTTCTAGTGAATCAAACTATCAATAGAAACCTAAAGTGAAATATAAATAACTCACACACAACACTCATTAACCCAAATAAAAGACTTTAATTAAAGGAAAATAGTTCAAAGGCTTTGTAAAATTAGGCTTTAGAATAGACTAAATAAATTTCCCAAATAAATGTCCCAAATCACTTAAGGAAACAGTATCTTGGAATCTCAAACACAAAAAATAGTCAGACTCATACACACTCACACAAAAAATCAGTCCTTTAAGTTAAAATAAAATAAAACATTGCTGTGTCGTTGCTTGCGCATGTTGCTGTCTGAAACAATCCGGCCCTTTCACTTGCGACGAATGTTGGAAAGCAAAATAAAAGTTAGCATGTGCAATAGTTTTACTCCAGCCTCCTGAGCTGTCATTTGTCACAGTCTGGGAGTGAATTAGTGATGGAAACCGGGAATGAAGCAACCAAGAGAATGCTGTGAGGGTACAGCGACAGCAACCAAAATCCCACGGGAGAAAGCGGACATCTGGATTCATCTATGCCTCACCAGGAAAAAAAAAGTCAGAGGATAGCTCCTGGTCTTATACTTTAGCGAGCATACACAAATGTTTCTCATTTACTTAATAAAGTCTTTTAAACTCATGTCAAGTTCACTTGAACTTTTTATGACATGCAAAAGTAACATAGTGTAGTGTAGTTGTGTAGTAATATACACAACTACAGGTGGTATTTGTGCTAACATTGCTAGCCACTAATATGCTAGCTGCTATTAGCGCCTTAATACATTGAATCTGATAGAAACAGTTCAAAACAAATATAGTATATAGCTCTGATACCAATAAAGAAAACTAACACTGACAGTCTGATGCTCAGCTGCACAGGTACTAGATTATGCACATCACTCTCAAATGCATAGAATTAAACTAATTTAAGATGTAATGAGTTTTAATAACATGTAGCAAATAATATTGTCAGCTACCGTTGTAACACATATAAGTAACTTATGAACTTTAAAACACTTTCATTAAAGGAACAGATCCAGTTCTCCATCAACATCTTATTTACTTTACTAGCAAGCTTTGATAGCAAACTGCATTTATAACCTGAGTGGGTGCACCACACATGCACAGATACCTGCTAATTAACTCTAAGTAACAGACTAGCTAAACAGGAATTTCACTTATCAAAACTGAAGCACAGACTACTTGGACAGTCTGTAGCACACAACAAGCCATTATATTTGTCAGTTTACTCTGTTAGAAATGGCCTAAAACGCAGTAACAGAACAAATATGATTCAGATATACAATTTTTAAATAGCATTATTTACATTTTTGAAGTGTTGGCAGAACTCCTAAAATATGATGCCGGAACAGATGAAGAGGAGAGGACATCCCCTATGTAATTCAAATTTTAGGAAAATAACTCCAAGTAAAAGACAGAGCAGTAAACTTTTGCACACACTGTTTGACAAGTAGGAAACAAAATGCCCCAAAACACACTATTGTTTATTTGAGATTCAAATATGGGGAAAATGCTGAAAAAACAAAATACCGTGCATTACCAGTCTAACCAGGACAGGAGCTGTTAGCCAAAAATGTTGTGCCATCCTATGTAACACCACACTCCTCAGCACTGTTTACAACACACAAACCCCCCTGAGCAGCACTCCATGATATGGGAAAGAGAAGAAGCAGAGAAGGGGAATTTTGGCTAATGTGTACTGAAGAGTGTGGGAGACTTTCTGCTCCTCTTTCATCCTGGCTTTTGCACTGAGGCTGCAGGCGACTCCTGGTGTGAGCTCTCCATCGAAGCAGAGCAACAGCCCCCTTCTGTTTTCTAAATGTGGCCTCCTGCCTCCCTCTACGGCATGCCAAGGCTGCAGTGATGGGCGGAAAACGGGAGAAGGGTTTCCTCTGTGCACGCAAGTGTGTGCATGCATGTGTGGGTGTGTCTGCCAGGAAGAAAAGAAAGAAAAAGAGAGATCTGCTGCATATGGTTGTATTTTCATATGCGTCCTGCATCTCTGAGTGTGTGAGTGTGTGGGTGTGCATACATGCGTTTCAAGTTTGGGTGGGGGGGAATCGGCTGTGTGACAGAGAGCATTTGACAGAGGCAGGCAAAATGCTAGTCAGATCAGTCGCCGTAGTAATTGGGCGCTCTTGACGTTGTCATTTGCAGCATCTGCAGCTGCCATTAGAGCGTGTGTATTTGTCACTGTGAGTTTGAGCATATACGTGCAGCATCTGTGTGTACATGTGTGTGGGTGTGCGCGTGCGCGCGTGTTTGTACCATATGCTTTAAGTATATCCGCGCATTAGGCGCGCCTCTGTAATTTAAAAATGGTTCCTTCCAATAGCTAGTTTTCACTAAGGATGTCATATATGTGTACGTGCATGCACACATTTATGCAGGTCTGTGTATTTGTTAACAACACAAATCCACTGCATAAATATTTTGCAATGACGTGTCTCACATGGAGCACCAAATGCATAGGTGTGCTAGGCCTCATAAATATGCCTCTTATTATTGAATTCTGTAGTCAATAGTTATTTGTTATTAAAAATTATTATAAACAATGAAATGAAAAATGTACAATGCTTACAAATTGTTTTGTAAGTTATTGTTATTGTAAAATTACTATTGATATTTCTACAAGTTTGCTTGTCCCTCTCTGTGTGGAGCTTGCATGCTCTTCCTGCACCTGTGTGGATTTCCTCAGGGTTTCCCAGCTGCCTCCTACAGCATGGGTTGGGTTATTTGGTGATTCTAAATTGGCCATAGGTTTGAACAATGGCTGTCTCTATGTGTCAGCCCTGTGATAGACTGGTGACCTGTCCGCTCCATGGCACCTGGGATAGATTCAACTGAAAGTTGCTGTTAGCATGCTTTCTGCTGCTAGCCAGCGTTAGTTTAACTCATTAATTATATAACTCATTACAGTTAGCAAATAAACTAGTAAATATGTAATCACACTGTTTATCAGAGGGAAAATATTATTAGGTAGTAAGCTGGCATAATATTAGCTTATAACCAGTGCTTAGTTTTGTTTAGCTGGCTTATTGTCAGACAGAAGGGTCAAATGTAAAATCTGCTGGCCGTAAATAACTGCAACAATATCCAGGATAAATAAGCATATGCACGCTGCCTTATATTAGAGCCCTGACTTCAGAACAGGGTTGAAGAGGAGGAAGAGAATCAGGTGGAAATGTGGGAGGAGAGAGAGGTGGAGCATAACGACATAATAAGAAGCTATGATGGAAAATAGATGAACAAATGTTAAGTTGTCATTTATGGTTTAAAAGAGCTGTATGTGATCTTTAAGTTAAAAGTAGCCTATAAGGCTTACTATGTATGTTGCCGTTCTCTAGCCAGCTAGGTGGCTTTGATTTTGCATAATTTCAAAGCATGACACTGGACAGCGTTTTTTTCCTTACCTTTCAAAATCTGTGCTCTTCCGAAACATTGGTCATCTTAATATCTTAAAGCTGGTGATGCACCACAAATGACCAGTGACAACAATGTCTGCTCTTCAGGTTCCACCGTGTGCACCGACCTCTTAGTTCACCTGCATTCTCTGACTTTATTATGATCACAGTCCACTGCAAACATCCCTGCAGCTACGTCATTTCCTCAGTCATGCACATAATAAGTTGCTATGAATTGGTCAGTTTGTTTGACTTGCCTTGTCACTTAATAACTTCCCTACACTGATCATCGCTATCACATCTGCTCCATTCCAGTGTCTCTGTGCACACTGGCCACTCTGCCTCTCATCTGTCCACAGAAGTCCCTAATATTTCCATATGTACCCACAGACAGTCAGATACAAACACAGGCACTCCACACACTCCCCCCCCCCCGTGCCTGTGTGTTTCATAATGTGTGTGTTCAGTTGACATTTTAGCGTTCTCTCAGCGCCAGCCGCCATCTCTCTCTCTGCACCCCTCAGTAATTTCCCCACTGACTGTCTGCTATCTGCCTTTCTGTGCCTTCCCTTACTCTCTCACTATCTTTGCTCTCCTATATGAGATGGTATGCCTGACTCACCTCCATCTTGTTGCCATGACCTCAATATAGTTTGTCCGGTGCCCATATTTCTGCTGCCCATATGTCTTCCTGTCCATACTGCAGGTCTGTCACAATGGCTGTCTGTCTCGCATTTTACTCTGTCTCTATTGATAATGAGTGCTGATCAATTTGTTCATTTACTGACCTTTACAGACACAGACTCTTAGTCTGGCGTCACTGGATGGAAAGAAGTAATCGATACGTCTCCATTAACGATTAAATATGAAAAAAATGTTGAGCGTAAGGTTTAATTGCTGGCCTTGGTGGTCAACAATAAAGCATTCATTGACTTATGTTTATATACACACAGAATCATGATTCCGAGTTTCTCTTAGAACTAGGAAACCAGACTGGAAATTCCTCTGAAGCAGGAGCAGACATGGTCCAATGAACCTCAGTGCACTAAATCCACTGATACAGGGAACGATAATCAGAATAATAATTATTTCATACACACTTGAAGTATATCTGATTAAGATGTTATGTTACAGCTCAGCTGAACGAATGAGGTCTGCTCTTTAAATTTCCTCTCTGGAGGTTCATGTTTTTTTTCACCTCAGAAGGTTGATATACCATCAGATCTGTGTTGGCAGTTGATCTGAATGTGTTCAAATTGCTTCAGCTGACCTGAGTGCATAATCAGCTTGTGTTGGGCGAACAGCCATCTGTAGCAGAGCCAGAATATGCTCTGCAAACAGATACTGAGGGAAGTTTTTCTATTTGTTAAACAATATGGCGCATACGTATCTGTAGTAAATAAAGGTAGTTGGACAATGAAAAGCCAACAGAATGCTTCTTGGGAAAGTGTGGGGCCACTGTGTACCACTAGAACAGCTTCGGTGCTCCTTGGCATTGATTATCCAGGTTTCTAGAGCTTTGCTGCGACGATAAAACACCTTTTATCCAAAAAAATGACATTTTGATGATTGTGATCTAAGCACCATCTAACATATCAATCCAAAGTCTCCCGTAGGAGTTGAGTTTTGCCATTTGGCAGCCATTCTGGCAATGCCTCGATGTAGTTATTTAGGAAGTTATTTTGAAGCGCTTACCTAAATGAATGTGGAGAGAGAACTAACTTTAATTTTAGTGGTCACAGGACATGTAGAGAACTTTCCTCTATGCTGCATCAAAATGCTTATACCAGAGTACTGAACAAATGCAATGCTGATTCGTGTTATGCACCGATCAGCCAAAACATTATGGCCACTGACCGGTGAAATGAAAAGCACCAGTTATCTCTTCATTGTGGCACGTGTTAGGGGAGACATATTAGGGATCAAGTGAACATTTTGTCCTCAAAGATGATGTGTTAGAAGCAGGAAAAATGGGCAAGTGTGAAGATTTGAGCATGTTTGACAAAGACCAAATTGTGATAGCTAGATAACTGGGTCAGAGCATCTCCAAAACTGCGGCTCTTGGGCAGTTTGGTCTGGTCTCCAATGAGTCTGCAGCAAGTTTATAGTAAAAATGGCCCAAGGAAGGAGCAATGGTGAACCAGTGACAGGGTCATGGGTACTGATGCATGTGGGGAATGAAGGCTAGCTTGCGTGAGCTACCGTAGCTCAAATTGCTGAAAAAGTTAATGCGTGGTTTGATAGAAAGGTGTCACGTACATTTTGTTTGTTGTGTATGGGGCTGAATAGCTGAATATCCTGCCATCCATGTGAATGTTATTATGACATGTACCACCTACCTAAGCCTTGTTACAGATCATGGAAAGTGTATTGCCTATTGGCTGTGGCCTTGCTCAGCAGGATAACGCACCCTGCCACAAAGCAAAAGCGGTTCAGGAAAGGTTTGAGCAGCACAACAAAACGTTGACTTGATTTAAAGAAAAGATGCATGGCCCTCACTTAACAAGAAGTATATACTGTCAAAAAAAATTCTAATATGTGCATGCAGCATAATGCAACAAGACTGGTTCAAATGTTGATGATGGTTATTCTGGATTAGGCCATTTCCATCAGGATTTCCTGAAAACCACTGAGTCCCCTCCGTATAGGGTTAAAGGACACATGAGGGTCAGTCACATGAGGGAAGAATTGTCATTTAGACTGTTAAGTGTTGTTTTGGCTGCTCTTCTACCTGGTAATGGTCTCTGGGTTTCAGTAGGGATGGATCCATTGATGACCTCATTGCTTTTTCAGCCAGTCATACCAAAACGCACACTGGGACTAGATATATAATGACATGAAAATAGTAATATAACACTGGTTTACCCCAGACACACAGTTAGACTCTGCTGTGGGTCAACCGGCTCTCTGAAATGATTTCTCGTCTTCCTCAGATGTGGTCCCAACTCTGCCAACCAGAACTCACCATGACATCATCGCTTGACGTCTACCTAATCTATTTCACAGTGTGTTTTTTCAATGAAACTCAATGCTTTCAGTGTGTTTCACAACAAGTTCCCATTCAAAAAACTTTGTGTCGCTTTGTTCGTAATGAATAAACCCTTCAAATAGATAAGGGGAAAGTGAAGATGTTGAAATATTCAGAGTTAAATGAAATACCTGTCTCATATTAATGGGATCTGCATTTAGTAGACCTGTATTGTGCTGTTTGTTGAACTGCTCTATGAAAGCGCTTTAAAAGGATATTAGGGGATATTAAGATGTTGGCCTGTAGCAGATAAACCAGACTAGACAATGCTGTGTGCAGAAGTATGATCAATTATTCAAACAGCTAATCAATCCGGCTGCGTCATAATCAGTCTGACCACAGTAGACTGCAAAGTTGTTTTTTAAGACTGTTGAAAAGCCTTGTCGTTAGTTTAGTCTCAGCTCCTTTTGCAGAATCTTGTGGTGTCCTGAAATCTCAAGTTTCCATCTTTTCTTCTTTTTTTTTTTTCCTGTGGTTTCAATCTAGTTTGGTGTATTTGCTCCTCTGCCTGTTTGTCTCCGTCTGTTTGCATTCTGCCGCTCTTACTCTGTGTTTATTGACCTTTGCTTTCCGTCTCCCTGCTCATCTGTCTCGTTGTCCTCTTACCTCTCTTCCCGTCTGTCCGACTCCAATTTACCTTCTATATCGGTACCATCCAATCACACACCTTCTCATTCACACATGTCTGCCATAAACCTACACCTACTCACTCGCTTGGGATGAACCAAAATGCAGGTCTCTCCTGCCGGTCGTGTGTAGATCTGCTGGTGCGTGTGTGCGTAATTGCGTGTTTGTCTATGTGCATGTGTGTATCCACTGTTAATTAACCCCCTTCACCCAACTGAACCCCCCACGGAGGGGATTGTTCTGAGCCCACTCCCTGAGTCCCAGCCTGCTAATCCACACCTGAGTCTCCCACACACACATAAACAATCATACACAATCAAACACAGACAGATCACACAGGGAGTGGTTTAAGGTGCAAAAGATATGTAACTTGTGTGAATCTGTCCTTGTGTGAGAACACAAAAGCATATCAGCGCTGCAACACCTGTGTAAGAGTGATTGTTGCGCGTGTGTGTGTGTGATATCACAGTCTGAGGAGGAAAACATTATACACACCTGGGAGGATTTCAGACTCATACATTTGTGCCACATTGCTACACACCCAATCACATAAAAACAGACAGACACACACCACAACTATGCAGACACACACACACACTCACATAGTGTTGGCTAGGCACACCTCTCCAGAGCCTGAGCGCTAGTTGTCTGGCTGTCACTGTGGCATGTTGCGCCAGAGAATGAGGAAAGCGAGGCTGAAGCGTGCCGTTACGCAACCCACTAAGGACAACAACTGTGTCTCTTAGTGACACACACTCACAAACACAACACATACACACCCCAAAACCCAAAAAACTCACCAAGGGCTGGGTCTGGATTACAGCTCTCTGCCTCTTTGTGTGGACACCAGACACGAGTGCCATGCTGCCAATGCAAATGCCAGCCCAGATGCCAACCAGTGTGTGTGTGTGTGTTTGTGCGTATGTGTCTAAGTGTCCAAGTGTGTTGTGGGCAGGAGAAGAGTGACAGCTACAATGCACACACAAGTGGCGTGTGTTTGATTGGTGAGCAAACAAGTAGACTGGCATGCATAGATACAGCCGGCAATGCACTGCACACTTTGGCACATGTGCGCACACTTTGCAAACAGTCACATAAACACGAATGAGCATGCGCGTGCGAACGTACACACTGCATTGTGACTTTATGTGCGGGAGCTAATTGTCTCTCTGGTGCTTTTTGTTTTGCCATTATGTGCTTTCTCCCTCTACTCCCCTGTTTAAATGGAGATACTGTTCAACACTCTGTGTGCGAGCGTGTGCACGAGTGCTTGTGTAAATGAGCGTGTGTGCGAGTGCAAGCATGTATGCCATTTCAATCCCCTCACTTGGACGCCCACAAAAATGCTTGTCCTGAAAGAGTCCTGCTGTTGATGTGATTGTTTTATGGCTGTTTCCATATTTGGGCAGATTCAATATTCTATTCTGCTGCCTCGCTTGCCAACAGCTTTGACCACGCTATTTGCCTTTCCCTGTCATTCAGGAATGCTTGGGCCCATTCAAACCTAAACACAGCTTGTGTTTATACCAGGAGCCTCGTGAAACACTGGGCCTGTTAATACACTTGAGAATTATCCTAAAACAAATAACTTTCAATCGTCAAGGTCAGGGGACTATGAAAATATGTGATCCTTGTGTTACTCTTGGTGGCGACGTCGAACGTTACGAGCTCGGCTGGCGGTGGAGCATTTTATGGAGCCCATATTAGGGTTGGACGGTGATCAGGATGTTATTGAATGTGTGTCTGGCCTGCTAAATCCTTTGACTGGATGACAGAGCCAATGCCGTCAGAGAAGGCTAAACACCGCTCAAAAGTAGATTTTGCTGAGCCATAGCTCTCTCTACAGTCAATTCGCTTCGTTTTTGAGCTGCGCCAGCACAAGCGAGAAGTCATTGTCAAGTGGGAATAAAGGAGTATATTTTCTGTGGCCGTGACAGCCCAGGGAGGAGACCAAAACAGCCTGCATTATGAGCTTAGTCTCTGGGAAAGTGTACCCTGTTGAACATGCACTGGCCATGCACACGTGGCATGAATTAAATGAAGAAAGTGTGAACATGGCAGCTTGAAAGTACAGAAAAGGGTGCACACCGAGCTGTATAAGAGGGTGGTGTGGGGGGGGGGGGAGAAGACTAGAACAGCCACGTCATTTGCCACAAAGTAAAGAAAACGACTTCCAGCTTCCCACATTGACAGAAAGCAGTCCACCAGCTGTTCCTTTTACATACGTTGATTTTTTCTCTGAACAACCAGCACACAGGATGAAGTGTATTAGGAAGCACTTAGCCACTTAGCAGTAATAGCTGAGCCACTCTAGAGCTGGTCTTTAACATGGTTACCGAATATTGAACAATACATTAAAGAGCAGGACTGCTGTTCGGCAAGAGGCTGTGTTGGACTGAAATTGCTTTTGTTCAAGATGGCAGCAGTTTGCCCGCTATCTCGGCACGCATGTTCCGACATGAAGTGGAGCTGTTTGTCGGCACGAGGTTCCCAACATTACTCTGTCTGTAACGCGTAACAAAAGAGTCGCCTTTGTCAATTGTGTACTTCAGTTACGAAAAAACTCTTTCGACAAAGAGATCGACTGTCAGTCGTTGAGCTGATAAAACTCTGTATCAGTGCAGCTTTACTTCTGTTGTCAGCTGATTGTGTTAAAAATGTTGAACTTTATGCACGATGTGGGCGCGTTGAGGTAACTTGATATTTAACACTTTGGTTTCAGTTTTATGAAAACTAAGGGTAGGTAACTTATGGCTGTGGTGATAGGACGATGGAGACTTTCAGGAGAAAATGCTCGTTTCAGTACTGAAATCATTCAAAAAAGAGGCAGCTGCATAAAAAAAACTTCATTTGAATGCTTTGGACATTTGCAGATTGCAAAAGGCATCCATAGTTTGCAAAGAAGACTTTGCCTTGCCTGCACATATAATAATTATTAATCACAGCGTGCAAACCGACAGTGGATTACGTTTGCCTTCAAATGAAAAGTTGAACCACTGAACTCAACATGCTTCAAAAGGCCTAACCTTTTGTTTGATGGCGAATATTCTCAGTTGTGCTTCAGTTTCAATTCAATTTCATTTTATTTATATAGAGTCAAATCACAACAACAGCTGCCTCAAAGCGATTTATATTGTAAGGTAAAGACCCTACAATAATACACTTGACAGTTTATCAAACGCTGAACAAGCACTTGGCAGGTGTTTGTAGAGGTGTTGGTGTCTTATGTACAAACTATGGTTGACGACTGCAATCTGCTAGCAACCACAGTAATTGCAAGGAGGTTCACGGTGCAGCACCGCATTCCTCTCTGAGACCAATTTGAGACCTAGCAACAGCCAGCAGCTCCCCAAATGATTAGGGCATACGTATTTTTCCCTAGTGAGCGAAGGTTAACAGGTGGCCACTGAGTGGTTTATAGGCCTGTGTGACTGGGGCCTAACTGACCGCTCAAAACACATTAATATGGCAGTTTTAATAGTATTTTAATAGTATTTTTAAAAACTGTGGCTAACTAAATCCAGAAAATGAAAAAATATCCTGTGTACTGTATGTTTGAACAGCGTTTTGGCACAAAGTGAACCTCATATATCTGTAGTGATATTAAAAACAAACAAATACACACACACTTGCTTATTTATACAGCCTAAATAGTATGATCATGTGTGTGTTTTCCTCTCATATTTAACGTATGTATTTGTTGTACTGACCTCTTCTCTCCACCTATGGATGTGCTGGCAGCCCTATAGCGTGACCCCGTCATTACACGCGTGTGTGTGTGGCCAGGACTCTGACACATGGATTAACATAATAACTGCTATGATAATGAAGCAGCAATTTCCCCCAGACCCCATGCTGCTTTCAGGTAATTGGAGTGTTTACAGACAGAAATGCACCGACGTGTGCGCGTGTGTGTGTGAGAGCGGGAAAGTGTGGTCGCGTCTGTTTAGACCGCACGCATGCGTGTGTGGACAGGTGGGAGGCTGTGTTTGGACAGTTGACAGTTGAGTGTGACAAATGACGTCTCTATCCTAGCATTATAGAGAGATGAGAGCGAAGGACGAGTGTGTGTTTGTCCATGTGATTTACTGGAGGTGGAAGGGTGGCATTCAGCTATCTCTCTCTCTCTCTCTTGCTCTCTCTCTCTCTCTCTCTCACTCACACACACACGCACTTTTCATCCACACCGAACAGCTCACACGCACGCGCCTGTGAGCTGTTCGGTGGTTGTTGTCGAGAAGTGAGGGGCGTAAGCTGACAACCATGACAGATGATGTCTTTATCCAGCTGTTTCAGAGGATTGTGCACACTTTATGTGTGTGTGTGAAGGCGAGTGTGCATGCATATGTGTAAGTTTCAGGGTCATATCTGCCCTCTGGCGTTTTGGACCTGATTCTACTAAGGGCGGGTTAAAAGGGAGGGGTTGTTACAATTCACACCCGAGGAATGTCTGTACTCCCGTCTCCTCTTCTGGGAATTTCCTTCTCTCATCCCCCTTTCTTTCTTCCTCTCTCTCGCTCTCAGTCATTCCTTCATCCCTGAGGTGACAGGTAGAGGGGGGAGGGAACGCCAGATGCACACCTGGTTTATTTTTATGAAAAGAAGATGAGAGAGACAGAAAGAGAGAAACAGGCAAGAGAGAGAGAGAGAGAGAGTTAGTCCTTGAGGTAGTCCTTTGCATCATTGGTTTATTCATTTAGTTTCTTCTACATAGGTGTGTATGTGCTTCTGTGTGTGTGTGTGTGTCTATGTGTGCTTTAGTGTCCTTGTTGGTTTGTGCATCACTGCACTTACTTATGTGTCCTCTATCTTGCATACTCAATACATGCATAATATGCCATTTTGTGGGTTCTTTGCAGCAGTATGAGTGCATAAAATTGCACATATAAGGTATTAAGAGGTTTAAAGAAATGCACATGAGGTTTTATTGGGGCATCGAATTGAAATGTAAATCCTGACAATGAGTGCCATATTATAATGACGAGGAAATAGATGTTATTTATTCCAGAGCACCATAAACCACAATTTTACTATTACCAGTAATGGTAGGTTGTTATCATTATGAAAGAAAAGGGAGAGAGATTAGAAATATGTGTCCAAAGTGCTCATTCAGCCAACTAGATGGGAAGGTTTTACTAATTTGTGGGTAGAGTAGTTACTGTTTGGCATGTAAGCTGTGACCTCACCACCTTTAAACATGCACAGAGTATTAAAAGTATTCTGGGGTAGGGAAAAAAAATCCCCTCTGGGGAAGCTACAGTCAGTACAGGTGAGTGTTTAAGTAAAAATTAAAGGGCTTGGAGGAAATACAAAATTCTGAAATTCATGATTTTAAATGATATCAACTTTTTACAACTAACTGAAGAAAATTTTGAAAAAACAGCAGGCGTAACAGAGCTCAACACCCCAAACTAGCCTTCTACCGTCTCGCTCTGCTCTGCAATATCCTAAAAGGAAACCGAAGCAACCCCACTCAAAGCAAATGACTGCAGCGAGTTTGCACCGCATTTAACTTTACTCCAACGCAACATTTTTCACCCGTGACCTAAGCATATAAGACAGCTGGCAAGATGCCATTTGCCAGAAGCCACTTTAATTGTTGATGTTGCATTATGGTGCATTTTCTTTTTATGTAAAGAATATTTTCATTGCAACCTGAGACCAAATTAGCTCATGTGTGGCCCTTTGATGACTTTATTTAAGTCAGTACGGCCCTCTGGAAAATGTCGTTCCCCACTTCCTGACTTCTGTTCACTGCTGTCAACATTTCAGCTAAAACATTATTTTTTTTCAAGAAAAAAGCTGTAAACTGTGGCATGTTGTCTGTCTCTCCAGTGGCAAGCGCTGTCTGCCCCCGCAGAGCTCTGATCTCAACATCGTGGAATCATCTCTTCTTGAGGTGATGAGAAATCTAGAGCCTAAGAGGTCTAAGTCGTCATTAAAAAGAAACACTAGCCCCGTGTGTAGGCCACCCACTCACTTCTGTTCTTCATCTTTTTTGTATGGTCATGCAAAGAAGGTGAATTGGTGTGGTACTGTAAACAGCAAGTGTAGGTATTCGACTTGTCTTTGGCAGGAGTGCACAGAGGCCTGCTTAGCGTATGGTATGGCAGTGCTGTTGTTGTTAGCTTAACACTCCCATGCATCTTAACGAGACACTGCAACCTTTCTTTTGAATCAATAAATCACATTACCAGCAGTCATACATAAATGTCAAACACAGGAAAACATTTATTAGGAAAAAACTGCACCTTTACAATGTCCTCATGACCTTATAGAGAATAAGAATAAAAGAAATATACACCCATCATTTTATCTCTCAGTATATGGTACCAAGTCATTCGAGTGCTTGTTGGAACTCATCACAAAAAGAAATGTTCATGCTTGCCGATGTTAACGTTGACAGCTAATTTAGATTTAGTATTAGTCATATTTTAGGCATCTAATTGCTTTTAGTCTTAGTCGATTAAACATCATAAGATTATCGTAGACGACATCTAAAGTTGAATCAGTTAATTAAAAGCGAAACGTGGTTTACAAAGCGTCTTATTTTTCTTGACATCAAATTGAAAATGTGTCCATATGCCTACTCGTCCTCCCATGTATTGATGTCCTGTTTAAGAATGAAAGATGGGGGTGTCTGACAAACTCTGCTGAGACGTTTAAAGCACACGACCCAAACATCCACCAGAACCGTCAAAAACACCCTTTTAAAGTCAAAATGTCCAAATCTTTTTAATTTTCCGTAGGCTTTTTTCGCAGTGGTATTTTCAATAGACACATGGCCCAAACTAGCACAGATGCTAACTAATTACATTGTTAGCTAGTCTGAGTTATTTATTGACTGAAACACTGTTTTCTTGACTTGACATTTACAATGACCAACGGGTCAGTTGATACCCATGATTGAGTATACAGAGAGTATCTCAGGGAGGCAGAGTTCCTCAGAAGTAAAGATGGGCCGACGATCACCGATCTGCAAAAGACAAACAAACACATCTACAAATTATGGAACAATTTCAGAATAATGTTTCCTTAATGTAAAATTGTGAAGGTTTGACATGTCTCATAAACTACGGCACATAAAACTCAAAGCATCGCTGCATTAAGAAGCCATCAAGGCCAAAGATCATTTAAAATGAGACAATGTGAAAAACTTTCAAACTTCAGTGGTCGGAAGAAAAGAAAATTCAAAAGCTTTTTGGAAAAAAGTCACAACATCTTCTAGATTAAAAAGGAAACCAGATCTCAGTTCAAAGGCTTTCATATTTAATAGTATCGGGGGGGGGGAACCATCAGTGCTGAATGGAATACATAGGTTTTACAGCAACATGTGCATCCAGATAATGTGTTTTTTACCAAAACATGTTTGAGCAATACAAACCACAACCTGCATCTACTAGGGCAGCTTGACTCTCACTCAAAGGAGTCTGCGTGCTGACCTTGCCAACCTGCGGTCCAGACTACTAGACCCAGAACTGTAGATAGAGTCCTATATTAGACAAGAGTGGGGCAACACGCCTCTCCTGCTCAGTGATGCTAATGGACTGTTGCTAAAAACAGAGGGGATGTTACACACTCAAAAACACGGCCCTATTGCAACAGTTTTAAGATGTGTTGTTGCCATCAAATTCAAAATGACCTTTTTTTTTCTCCTAAAATTGATCTGTTTTAAACCATTTACATTTTTTTCCTCCATATTCGATTGTGAATCAAATTTAATCATTGCATTCTGTTTTTATTTACAGTTTACACAGCCTCCCGACATTTTCAAAACTGGGTTTGTACACGATGAAGGACTAAGTTCTGAACACAAAAGGGTCCAAGCTCTGGCAGTTTCTATTCATAAATAACATCACTTTTGAACCTTTTGACTCTAATGTCATTCAAAAGACAGCAAATATGGTGGAACTTTACTGGACTGTCAGTCGCAAAGTGACTAACCAATGTTAGGATGTATGTTCCAGCTCCAGCTCTCTGTTAGATTATATTAGATTATGATCGGAAGGTCGGGGGTTCGAATTCGGGGGGTCGGATTCGAATTCACTGAGTGAATGGGTCAAACTGCAAAGTAATTTCCCCCTGTGGGACAATTAAGGGATTTCTTTCTTTCTTTTATTAATCATGAACTCCAACTTTAAGATCTTTATGTCAATATTCTGTTAAACAGCCTAAATACCAAACAAAGCTAGAATTTAAAACAAGCAGAAGGAGACTCATTGTTCCTTCACAGAGTAAATAAATCAACTTACTTAGTTTTGCAGCAGCAATCAATCGCTTGCTTCCTTGTAATAGCTTAAACATTTTAGCTACTAACACGTACCCGCCATCACGTCTGCATTAGAAAATGTGTAGGGATTTAGACCTTGAAGCATCACAGCACTAACAGGCGGCTCTCATCTCCGGCACAGTCCCACAACACTTTCGAGGTCAACCATACGATGCCTGAAAAACAGTGAACAATAGAAATTACCCCGCCGAACTACTTTCCCGGGAAGCTCGCTCCACAGTGCATCAGATTTGTATCACTGAACCAGGATTACAACCTTACACTTTTTTTTATTTTGCTTGGGAGGTGTGACGATCCATGAGATTTTCATTTCATGGCCTTAGGATGCCAGCAAAGACGCGGAATGCGAGTTTCACGGGTAAAAAAACAGACTTGACAGGTATGTTAACAGATGGGGCTCAGTGTCTGGCACGTGGGAAAGGTTTTTAGAGTACCGAATCCATGTTTGCATTTCGCAGGAGCTTTTGCTGTTGGATTTGTATTAAGAAAAAGGAGAAAGTGAGAGATTTGCATTTGGGTAAAGGTGCAGATGTACCTTGGGCTATGCTTTCTGTTGTGCTTCTGCGGTCTGAATTAGATTTACTGCATTACCAAAAGGTCAGTCATCTTGCTTTCTACCAGCTCGTTATGTCACAATAATTTATGCAAGCGTTAGCAGGTAGGACCACGGACGATGGTTTACTCGCGATACCTGCACGAGATGATTTTACATATATTGGCAGCAGCGAAAGCAACCTTGTAAAGAGCTTAACAAAATAAAACAACAAAAACATTCTACACTTTTTTTTTAAACAATGACACAAATGTACATGAACGAATCTGTAGCCAGGTGCTTCACGTTTGAACGCGTCCGCATTGATGTGAAGTGGCCGAATAGAGTCCCCGTGTTTTCTTTGTGTCGATAAGTGCCCAGGCCTTGGGCATTTATATTTTGATTAGCATCAGGTTTTTTTTTTTTTTATGAACTCGAAATGCATGAAACGACGGTGTAAGATCTGTCCTTTCGCTGAATGCCTCATGAAGAGGCTTTGTCAGAGATGGCAAAATGGCCAGGGCAGCTGAGGGAGAGAGAGCTTTGAGTGAGAGAAAACAACCTTAAATGGCGGCAGCGGCTGGGTTCACGGCCAGAGCACGAGTGTGTGTGTGTCTACGTGTGTTTAGCAAGAGGAGACGCAGCAAAGTGTTGTGGGGAAAAATGCAACCTGACAAACACAAGTATTGATTTGAACGTCCTCTCTCTCTCTCTCTCTTTCCCCCTTTCTCTCCTTTGCCCTCACCATCCCCTCAGCTTTTATTTTCTTGTCTGTCTGCCTTTCTTTCTTCGTTTTTTTCTTCTTCTTCATCTAGAGAGCCACTGGAGGACTTTATTTTCAATCCATCTTGAAGTACTGTAACGATGGGTGGAGGACAGGATGAAGGGGTGGACGAGGGGAGGAGGTTTAAAGGGGGAGGCAAAAATGGATTGGAGAAGAAAAGTGGAAATGGAACGAAGTGCAAAAGAGGGAGAGAGAGAGAAGGGAAGGGAAGGGAAGGGAAGGGAAAAAAATGGGGCCGGTAGTTGTTGAAATGAGTGCGACTGGTGCAGCTGAAATGGAAAGTGATGGTTAAAGTGGAATAGCTGGAAAGAAAAAAAGAGAAAAAGAAGACATAATGGGGAGCATGAGACAGACGGGGAGAGACAGATGAGGGGAAAGGAGAGGGATGCAGGTCTGAAGCAAAGGAGGAAGCGAAGCAGGCGCAAAGGATGCTGGGAGAGTTAAAGTGGTGTAAACAGGGTTGTTGGTCTCGCTGCTGAAATA